>JAAAWK010000904.1:0-99831 GCA_022496015.1 Hordeum marinum
TTTTTCATGCATTTAATGATTTATTTTGAGTAAATGACCCTGAATTTGAAAAGCACTACAAATGAACTGAAAAGGTTGTAACTTGGCATGACATCATAATTTCACCCACATAGCAACTTCTAGAGAGTTGAGAGGGTTACGGCAAAAACTGGATGCACTTCGTGTACAAATTGGACAATCTCACAAGAAGTGTGAGGGTTTCGGACGAAAACTCATCTATTACAAAGGGATTTCATTTTTAATAAGTTATTTTAACTCCATACTTTTTGTGTGTTCAATATGCACCATTCGAAGGCACATCATCAATTTTCAACCCTTTCTGACTTCATTTGAAATTTTTCATGTATTTAATGATTTATTTTCAGCTAAAAGACCCTGAATTTGAAAATCAGTACAAATGAACTCTGAAAAGGTTGTAACTTGGCATGACATCATAATTTCACCCAGATAGCAACTTCTAGAGAGTTGAGAGGGTTACGACAAAAACTGGATGCACTTCGTGTACAAATTGCACAATCTCATAGGAAGTATGATTGTTTGGGACGAAAACTCATCTATTACAAAGGGATTTCATTGTTAATAACTTATTTTAACTCCGACTTTTTGCGTGTTCAATATGTCAGCACCATTCAAAGGCACATCATTCAATTCATCCCTTCTGACTTAATTTGATATTTTCATGCATTTATGATTTATTTTGAGCTAAATGACCCTGAATTTGAAAAGCACTACAAATGAACCTATAAAGGTTGTAACTTGGCCATGACATCATAATTTCACCCACATAGCAAGTTCTAGAAGTTTGAGAGGGTTATGGCAAAAACTGGATGCACTTCGTGTACAAATTGGACAATCTGATAAGAAGTACGAGGGTTTCGGACGAAAACTCATCTGTTACAAAGGATTTCAATTTTTTAACTTATTTTAACTCCATACTTTTTGTGTGTTCAATATGCACCATTCAAAGCACATCGTAATTTTCAATCCTTTCTGACTTCATTTGATATTTTTCATGCATTTAATGATTTAGTTTGAGCTAAATGACCCTAAATTTGAAAAGCAGTACAAATGAACTCTGAAAAGGTTGTAACTTGGCATGACATCATAATTTCACCCAAATAGAAACTTCTAGAGAGTTGAGAGGGTTACGGCAAAAACTGGATGCACTTCTGGTACAAATTGGACAATCTAGTAAGAGTATGAGGGTTTCGGACGAAAACTCATCTATTACAAAGGGATTTCATTTTTAATAACTTATTTTAACTCCAGACTTTTTGCGTGTTCAATATGCACCATTCAAAGGCACATCAGCAATTTTGAACCCTTTGTGACTTAATTTGATATTTTTCATGCATTTAAGGATTTATTTTGAGCTAAATGACCCTGAATTTGAAAAGCAGTACAAATGAACTCTGAAAAGGTTGTAACTTGGCATGACATCACAATTTCAGCCACATAGCAACTTCTAGAGAGTTGAGAGGGTTACGGCAAAAACTGGATGCACTTCGTGTACAAATTGCACAATCTCATAAGAAGTATGAGTGTTTCGGACGAAAACTCATCTATTACAAAGGGATTTCATTTTTAATAACTTATTTTAACTCCATACTTTTTGTGTGTTCAATATGCACCATTCAAAGGCACATCATCAATTTTTCAACCCTTTCTGACTTCATTTGATATTTTTCATGCATTTAATGATTTATTTTGAGCTAAATGACCCTGAATTTGAAAAGCAGTACAAATGAACTCTGAAAAGGTTGTAACTTGGCATGACATCATCATTTCACCCACATAGCAACTTCTAGAGAGTTGAGAGGGTTACGACAAAAACTGGATGCACTTCGTGTACAAATTGGACAATCTCATAAGAAGTATGAGGGTTTCGGACGAAAACTCATCTATTACAAAGGGATTTCGTTTTTAATAACTTATTTTAACTCCAAACTTTTTGTGTGTTCAATATGCACCATTCAAAGGCACATCATAATTTTCGATCCTTTCTGACTTCAGTTGATATTTTTCATGCATTTAATGATTTATTTTGAGCTAAAGGACCCTGAATTTGAAAAGCATTACAAATGAACTCTGAAAAGGTTGTAACTTGGCATGACATCATAATTTCACCCACATAGAAACTTCTAGAGAGTTGTGAGGGTTACGGCAAAAACTGGATGCACTTCTGGTACAAATTGGACAATCTCATAAGAAGTATGAGGGTTTCGGACGAAAACTCATCTATTACAAAGGGATTTCATTTTTAATAGCTTATTTAACTCCATACTTTTTGTGTGTTCAATATGCACCATTCAAAGACACATCATCAATTTTCAACCCTTTCTCACTTATTTGACATTTTTCATGCATTTAATGATTTATTTGAGCTAAATGACCCTGAATTTGAAAAGCAGTACAATGAACTCTGAAAAGGGTGTAACTTCGCATGACATCATAATTTCACACCCCATAGCAAATTTTAGAGAGTTGAGAGGGTTACGGCAAAAACTGGATGCACTTCGTGTACAAATTGGACAATCTCATAAGAAGTATGAGGGTTTCGGACGAAAACTCATCTATTACAAAGGGATTTCATTTTAATAACTTATTTTAACTCCATACTTTTTGTGTGTTCATATGCACCATTCAAAGGCACATCATCAATTTTTCAACCCTTTCTGACTTCATTTGATATTTTTCATGCATTTAATGATTATTTTGAGCTAAATGACCCTTAATTTGAAAAGCAGTACAAATGAACTCTGAAAAGGTTGTAACTTGGCATGACATCATAATTTCACACCACATAGAAACTTCTAGAGAGTTGTGAGGGTTACGACAAAAACTGGATGCACTTCTGGTACAAATTGGACAATCTCATAAGAGGTATGAGGGTTTCGGACGAAAACTCATCTATTACAAAGGGATTTCATTTTAATAACTTATTTTAACTCCATACTTTTTGTGTGTTCAATATGCACCATTCAAAGACACATCATCAATTTCAACCCTTTCTCACTTTATTTGACATTTTTCATGCATTTAATGATTTATTTTGAGCTAAATGACCCTGAATTTGAAAAGCAGTACAAATGAACTCTGAAAAGGGTGTAACTTCACATGACATCATAATTTCACCCACATAGCAACTTTTAGAGAGTTGATAGGGTTACGGCAAAAACTGGATGCACTTCGTGTACAAATTGGACAATCTCATAAGAAGTATGAGTGTTTCGGACGAATACTCATTTGTTACAAAGGGATTTCACTTTTAATAACTTATTTTAACTCCAGACTTTTTGCGTGTTCAATATGCACCATTCAAAGCCACATCATCAATTTTCAACCCTTTCTGACTTAATTTGATATTTTTCATGCATTTAATGATTTATTTTGAGTAAATGACCCTGAATTTGAAAAACACTACAAATGAACTGTAAAAAGGTTGTAACTTGGCATGACATCACAATTTCAGCCACATAGCAACTTCTAGAGAGTTGAGAGGGTTACGGCAAAAACTGGATGCACTTCGTGTACAAATTGCACAATCTCATAAGAAGTATGATATGTTGGGATGAAAACTCATCTATTACAAAGGGATTTCATTTTTAATAACTTATTTTAACTCCATACTTTTTGTGTGTTCAATATGCACCATTCAAAGGCACATCATCAATTTTTCAACCCTTTCTGACTTCATTTGATATTTTTCATGCATTTAATGATTTATTTTGAGCTAAATGACCCTGAATTTGAAAAGCAGTACAAATGAACTCTGAAAAGGTTGTAACTTGGCATGACATCATCATTTCACCCACATAGCAACTTCTAGAGAGTTGAGAGGGTTACGACAAAAACTGGATGCACTTCGTGTACAAATTGGACAATCTCATAAGAAGTATGAGGGTTTCGGACGAAAACTCATCTATTACAAAGGGATTTCGTTTTTAATAACTTATTTTAACTCCATACTTTTTGTGTGTTCAATATGCACCATTCAAAGGCACATCATAATTTTCGATCCTTTCTGACTTCAGTTGATATTTTTCATGCATTTAATGATTTATTTTGAGCTAAATGACCCTGAATTTGAAAAGCAGTACAAATGAACTCTGAAAAGGTTGTAACTTGGCATGACATCATAATTTCACCCACATAGAAACTTCTAGAGAGTTGTGAGGGTTACGGCAAAAACTGGATGCACTTCTGGTACAAATTGGACAATCTCATAAGAAGTATGAGGGTTTCGGACGAAAACTCATCTATTACAAAGGGATTTCATTTTTAATAGCTTATTTTAACTCCATACTTTTTGTGTGTTCAATATGCACCATTCAAAGACACATCATCAATTTTCAACCCTTTCTCACTTTATTTGACATTTTTCAGGCATTTAATGATTTATTTTGAGCTAAATGACCCTGAATTTGAAAAGCAGTACAAATGAACTCTGAAAAGGGTGTAACTTCGCATGACATCATAATTTCACCCACATAGCAAATTTTAGAGCGTTGAGAGGGTTACGGCAAAAACTGGATGCACTTCGTGTACAAATTGGACAATCTCATAAGAAGTATGAGGGTTTCGGACGAAAACTCATCTATTACAAAGGGATTTCATTTTTAATAACTTATTTTAACTCCATAATTTTTGTGTGTTCAATATGCACCATTCAAAGGCACATCATAATTTTCAATCCTTTCTGACTTCAGTTGATATTTTTCATGCATTTAATGATTTATTTTGAGCTAAATGACCCTTAATTTGAAAAGCAGTACAAATGAACTCTGAAAAGGTTGTAACTTGGCATGACATCATAATTTCACCCACATAGAAACTTCTAGAGAGTTGTGAGGGTTACGGCAAAAACTGGATGCACTTCTGGTACAAATTGGACAATCTCATAAGAGGTACGAGGGTTTCGGACGAAAACTCATCTATTACAAATGGATTTCATTTTTAATAACTTATTTTAACTCCATACTTTTTGTGTGTTCAATATGCACCATTCAAAGACACATCATCAATTTTCAACCCTTTCTCACTTTATTTGACATTTTTCATGCATTTAATGATTTATTTTGAGCTAAATGACCCTGAATTTGAAAAGCAGTACAAATGAACTCTGAAAAGGGTGTAACTTCACATGACATCATAATTTCACCCACATAGCAACTTTTAGAGAGTTGATAGGGTTACGGCAAAAACTGGATGCACTTCGTGTACAAATTGGACAATCTCATAAGAAGTATGAGTGTTTCGGACGAATACTCATTTGTTACAAAGGGATTTCACTTTTAATAACTTATTTTAACTCCAGACTTTTTGCGTGTTCAATATGCACCATTCAAAGCCACATCATCAATTTTCAACCCTTTCTGACTTCATTTGATATTTTTCATGCATTTAATGATTTATTTTGAGCTAAATGACCCTGAATTTGAAAAGCAGTACAAATGAACTCTGAAAAGGTTGTAACTTGGCATGACATCATAATTTCACCCACATAGAAACTTCTAGAGAGTTGTGAGGGTTACGACAAAAACTGGATGCACTTCTGGTACAAATTGGACAATCTCATAAGAGGTATGAGGGTTTCGGACGAAAACTCATCTATTACAAAGGGATTTCATTTTTAATAACTTATTTTAACTCCATACTTTTTGTGTGTTCAATATGCACCATTCAAAGGCACATCATCAATTTTTCAACCCTTTCTGACTTCATTTGATATTTTTCATGCATTTAATGATTTATTTTGAGCTAAATGACCCTGAATTTGAAAAGCAGTACAAATGAACTCTGAAAAGGTTGTAACTTGGCATGACATCATCATTTCACCCACATAGCAACTTCTAGAGAGTTGAGAGGGTTACGACAAAAACTGGATGCACTTCGTGTACAAATTGGACAATCTCATAAGAAGTATGAGGGTTTCGGACGAAAACTCATCTATTACAAAGGGATTTCGTTTTTAATAACTTATTTTAACTCCATACTTTTTGTGTGTTCAATATGCACCATTCAAAGGCACATCATAATTTTCGATCCTTTCTGACTTCAGTTGATATTTTTCATGCATTTAATGATTTATTTTGAGCTAAAGGACCCTGAATTTGAAAAGCAGTACAAATGAACTCTGAAAAGGTTGTAACTTGGCATGACATCATAATTTCACCCACATAGAAACTTCTAGAGAGTTGTGAGGGTTACGGCAAAAACTGGATGCACTTCTGGTACAAATTGGACAATCTCATAAGAAGTATGAGGGTTTCGGACGAAAACTCATCTATTACAAAGGGATTTCATTTTTAATAGCTTATTTTAACTCCATACTTTTTGTGTGTTCAATATATACCATTCAAAGACACATCATCAATTTTCAACCCTTTCTCACTTTATTTGACATTTTTCATGCATTTAATGATTTATTTTGAGCTAAATGACCCTGAATTTGAAAAGCAGTACAAATGAACTCTGAAAAGGGTGTAACTTCGCATGACATCATAATTTCACCCACATAGCAAATTTTAGAGAGTTCAGAGGGTTACGGCAAAAACTGGATGCACTTCGTGTACAAATTGGACAATCTCATAAGAAGTATGAGGGTTTCGGACGAAAACTCATCTATTACAAAGGGATTTCATTTTTAATAACTTATTTTAACTCCATAATTTTTGTGTGTTCAATATGCACCATTCAAAGGCACATCATAATTTTCAATCCTTTCTGACTTCAGTTGATATTTTTCATGCATTTAATGATTTATTTTGAGCTAAATGACCCTGAATTTGAAAAGCAGTACAAATGAACTCTGAAAAGGTTGTAACTTGGCATGACATCATAATTTCACCCACATAGAAACTTCTAGAGAGTTGTGAGGGTTACGGCAAAAACTGGATGCACTTCTGGTACAAATTGGACAATCTCATAAGAGGTATGAGGGTTTCGGACGAAAACTCATCTATTACAAAGGGATTTCATTTTTAATAACTTATTTTAACTCCATACTTTTTGTGTGTTCAATATGCACCATTCAAAGACACATCATCAATTTTCAACCCTTTCTCACTTTATTTGACATTTTTCATGCATTTAATGATTTATTTTGAGCTAAATGACCCTGAATTTGAAAAGCAGTACAAATGAACTCTGAAAAGGGTGTAACTTCGCATGACATCATAATTTCACCCACATAGCAAATTTTAGAGAGTTGAGAGGGTTACGGCAAAAACTGGATGCACTTCGTGTACAAATTGCACAATCTCATAGGAAGTATGATTGTTTGGGACGAAAACTCATCTATTACAAAGGGATTTCATTTTTAATAACTTATTTTAACTCCAGACTTTTTGCGTGTTCAATATGCACCATTTAAAGGCACATCATCAATTTTCATCCCTTTCTGACTTAATTTGATATTTTTCATGCATTTAATGATTTATTTTGAGCTAAATGACCCTGAATTTGAAAAACACTACAAATGAACTGTAAAAGGTTGTAACTTGGCATGACATCATAATTTCACCCACATAGCAAGTTCTAGAGAGTTGAGAGGGTTATGGCAAAAACTGGATGCACTTCGTGTACAAATTGGACAATCTGATAAGAAGTATGAGGGTTTCGGACGAAAACTCATCTGTTACAAAGGGATTTCAATTTTTTAACTTATTTTAACTCCATACTTTTTGTGTGTTCAATATGCACCATTCAAAGGCACATCGTAATTTTCAATCCTTTCTGACTTCATTTGATATTTTTCATGCATTTAATGATTTAGTTTGAGCTAAATGACCCTAAATTTGAAAAGCAGTACAAATGAACTCTGAAAAGGTTGTAACTTGGCATGACATCATAATTTCACCCAAATAGAAACTTCTAGAGAGTTGAGCGGGTTACGGCAAAAACTGGATGCACTTCTGGTACAAATTGGACAATCTCATAAGAGTATGAGGGTTTCGGACGAAAACTCATCTATTACAAAGGGATTTCATTTTTAATAACTTATTTTAACTCCAGACTTTTTGCGTGTTCAATATGCACCATTCAAAGGCACATCATCAATTTTCAACCCTTTCTCACTTTATTTGACATTGTTCATGCATTTAATGATTTATTTTGAGCTAAATGACCCTGAATTTGAAAAGCAGTACAAATGAACTCTGAAAAGGGTGTAACTTCGCATGACATCATAATTTCACCCACATAGCAACTTTTAGAGAGTTGAGAGGGTTACGGCAAAAACTGGATGCACTTCGTGTACAAATTGGACAATCTCATAAGAAGTATGAGTGTTTCGGATGAATACTCATCTGTTACAAAGGGATTTCACTTTTAATAACTTATTTTAACTCCAGACTTTTTGCGTGTTCAATATGCACCATTCAAAGGCACATCGTCAATTTTCAACCCTTTCTGACTTAATTTGATATTTTTCATGCATTTAATGATTTATTTTGAGTAAATGACCCTGAATTTGAAAAGCACTACAAATGAACTGTAAAAAGGTTGTAACTTGGCATGACATCATAATTTCACCCAAGTAGCAACTTCTAGAGAGTTGAGAGGGTTACGGCAAAAACTGGATGCACTTCTGGTACAAATTGGACAATCTCATAAGAAGTATGAGGGTTTCGGACGAAAACTCATCTATTACAAAGGGATTTCATTTTTAATAACTTATTTTAACTCCATACTTTTTGTGTGTTCAATATGCACCATTCAAAGACACATCATCAATTTTCAACCCTTTCTCACTTTATTTGACATTTTTCATGCATTTAATGATTTATTTTGAGCTAAATGACCCTGAATTTGAAAAGCAGTACAAATGAACTCTGAAAAGGGTGTAACTTCGCATGACATCATAATTTCACCCACATAGCAACTTTTAGAGAGTTGAGAGGGTTACGGCAAAAACTGGATGCACTTCGTGTACAAATTGGACAATCTCATAAGAAGTATGAGTGTTTCGAACGAATACTCATCTGTTACAAAGGGATTTCACTTTTAATAACTTATTTTAACTCCAGACTTTTTGCGTGTCTAATATGCACCATTCAAAGGCACATCATCAATTTTCAACCCTTTCTGACTTAATTTGATATTTTTCATGCATTTAATGATTTATTTTGAGCTAAATGACCCTGAATTTGAAAAGCACTACAAATGAACTGTAAAAAGGTTGTAACTTGGCATGACATCATAATTTCACCCACATAGCAACTTCTAGAGAGTTGAGAGGGTTACGGCAAAAACTGGATGCACTTCATGTACAAATTGGACAATCTCATAAGAAGTATGAGGGTTTCGGACGAAAACTCATCTGTTACAAAGGGATTCCATTTTTATTAACTTATTTTAACTCCATACTTTTTGTGTGTTCAATATGCACCATTCAAAGTTACATCGTAATTTTAAATCCTTTCTGACTTCATTTGATATTTTTCATGCATTTAATGATTTATTTTGAGCTAAATGACCCTGAATTTGAAAAGCAGTACAAATGAACTCTGAAAAGGTTGTAACTTGGCATGACATCATAATTTCACCCAAATAGAAACTTCTAGAGAGTTGAGAGGGTTACGGCAGAAACTGGATGCACTTTTTGTACAAATTGGACAATCTCATAAGAAGTATGAGGGTTTCGGACGAAAACTCATCTATTACAGAGGGATTTCATTTTTAATAACTTATTTTAACTCCATACTTTTTGTGTGTTCAATATGCACCATTCGAAGGCACATCATCAATTTTCAACCCTTTCTGACTTCATTTGAAAATTTTCATGTATTTAATGATTTATTTTGAGCTAAATGACCCTGAATTTGAAAAGCAGTACAAATGAACTATGAAAAGGTTGTAACTTGGCATGACATCATAATTTCACCCACATAGCAACTTCTAGAGAGTTGAGAGGGTTACGACAAAAACTGGATGCACTTCGTGTACAAATTGCACAATCTCATAGGAAGTATGATTGTTTGGGACGAAAACTCATCTATTACAAAGGGATTTCATTTTTAATAACTTATTTAAACTCCAGACTTTTTGCGTGTTCAATATGAACCATTCAAAGGCACATCATCAATTTTCATCCCTTTCTGACTTAATTTGATATTTTTCATGCATTTAATGATTTATTTTGAGCTAAATGACCCTGAATTTGAAAAGCACTACAAATGAACTGTAAAAAGGTTGTAACTTGGCATGACATCATAATTTCACCCACATAGCAAGTTCTAGAGAGTTGAGAGGGTTACGGCAAAAACTGGATGCACTTCGTGTACAAATTGGACAATCTGATAAGAAGTATGAGGGTTTCGGACGAAAACTCATCTGTTACAAAGGAAATTCATTTTTTTAACTTATTTTAACTCCATACTTTTTGTGTGTTCAATATGCACCATTCAAAGGCACATCGTAATTTTCAATCCTTTCTGACTTCATTTGATATTTTTCATGCATTTAATGATTCAGTTTGAGCTAAATGACCCTGAATTTGAAAAGCACTACAAATGAACTGTAAAAAGGTTGTAACTTGGCATGACATCATAATTTAACCCAAATAGAAACTTCTAGAGAGTCGAGAGGGTTACGGCAAAAACTGGATGCACTTCTGGTACAAATTGGACAATCTCATAAGAAGTATGAGGGTTTTGGACGAAAACTCATCTATTACAAAGGGATTTCATTTTTAATAACTTATTTTAACTCCATACTTTTTGTGTGTTTAATATGCACCATTCAAAGGCACATCATCAATTTTCAACCCTTTCTGACTTCATTTGATATTTTTCATGTATTTAATGATTTATTTTGAGCTAAATGACCCTGAATTTGAAAAGCAGTACAAATGAACTCTGAAAAGGTTGTAACTTGGCATGACATCATAATTTCACCCACATAGCAACTTCTAGAGAGTTGAGAGGGTTACGGCAAAAACTGGATGAACTTCGTGTACAAATTGCACAATCTCATAAGAAGTATGATTGTTTGGGACGAAAACTCATCTATTACAAAGGGATTTCATTTTTAATAACTTATTTTAACTCCATACCTTTTGTGTGTTCAATATGCACCATTCAAAGGCATATCATCAATTTTCAACCCTTTCTCACTTCATTTGATATTTTTCATGCATTTAATGATTTATTTTGAGCTAAATGACCCTGAATTTGAAAAGCAGTACAAATGAACTCTGAAAAGGGTGTAACTTCGCATGACATCAAAATTTCACCCACATAGCAAGTTTTAGAGAGTTGAGAGGGTTACGGCAAAAACTGGATGCACTTCATGTACAAATTGGACAATCTCATAAGATGTATGAGTGTTGCGGACGAATACTCATCTGTTACAAACGGATTTCACTTTTAATAACTTATTTTAACTCCAGACTTTTTGCGTGTTCAATATGCACCATTCAAAGGCACATCATCAATTTTCAACCCTTTCTGACTTAATTTGATATTTTTCATGCATTTAATGATTTATTTTGAGCTAAATGACCCTGAATTTGAAAATCACTACAAGTGAACTCTGAAAAGGTTGTAACTTGGTATGACATCATAATTTCACCCACATAGCAACTTCTAGAGAGTTGAGAGGGTTACGACAAAAACTGGATGCACTTCGTGTACAAATTGGACAATCTCATAAGAAGTATGAGGGTTTCGGACGAAAACTCATCTATTACAAAGGGATTTGATTTTTAATAACTTATTTTCACTCCATACTTTTTGTGTGTTCAATATGCACCATTCAAAGGCACATCATCAATTTTCAACCCTTTCTGACTTCATTTGATATTTTTCATGCATTTAATGATTTATTTTGAGCTAAATGACCCTCAATTTGAAAAGCAGTACAAATGAACTCTGAAAAGGTTGTAACTTGGCATGACATCATAATTTCACCCACATAGAAACTTCTAGAGAGTTGACAGGGTTACGCCAAAAACTGGATGCCCTTCGTGTACAAATTGGACAATCTCATAAGAAGTATGAGGGTTTCGGACGAAAACACATCTATTACAAAGGGATTTCATTTTTAATAACTTATTTTAACTCCATAATTTTTGTGTGTTCAATACGCACCATTCAAAGGCACATCATCAATTTTCAACCCTTTCTGACTTAATTTGATATTTTTCATGCATTTAATGATTTATTTTGAGCTAAATGACCCTGAATTTGAAAAGCAGTACAAATGAACCCTGAAAAGGTTGTAACTTGGCATGATATCATAATTTCACCCACATAGCAACTTCTAGAGAGTTGAGAGGGTTACGACAAAAACTGGATGCACTTCGTGTACAAATTGGACAATCTCATAAGAAGTATGAGGGTTTCGGACGAAAACTCATCTATTACAAAGGGATTTCATTTTTAATAACTTATTTTAACTCCATACTTTTTGTGTGTTCCATATGCACCATTCAAAGGCACATCGTAATTTTCAATCCTTTCTGACTTCATTTGATATTTTTCATGCATTTAATGATTTATTTTGAGCTAAATGACCCTAAATTTGAAAAGAAGTACAAATGAACTCTGAAAAGGTAGTAACTTGGCATGACATCATAATTTCACCCAAATAGAAACTTCTAGAGAGTTGAGAGGGTTACGGCAAAAACTCGGTGCACTTCTGGTACAAATTGGACAATCTCATAAGAAGTATGAGGGTTTCGGACGAAAACTCATCTAGTACAAAGGGATTTCATTTTTAATAACTTATTTTAACTCCATACTTTTTGTGTGTGTTCAATATGCACCATTCAAAGGCACATGATAATTTTCAATCCTTTCTGACTTCATTTGATATTTTTGATGCATTTAATGATTTATTTTGAGCTAAATGACCCTTTTTGACTTCATTTATTGATACTTTTAGAGAGTTGATAGGGTTACGGCAAAAACTGGATGCACTTCATCTACAAATTGGACAATCTCATGAGAAGTATGAGAGTTTCGGACGAATACTCATCTGTTACAAAGGGATTTCACTTTTAATAACTTATTTTAACTCCAGGCTTTTTGCGTGTCCAATATGCACCATTCAAAGCCACATCATCAGTTTTCAACCCTTTTTGACTTCATTTGATATTTTTCATGCATTTAATGATTTATTTTGAGCTAAATGACCCTGAATTTGAAAAGCAGTCCAAATGAACTCTGAAAAGGTTGTAACTTGGCATGGCATCATAATTTCACCCACATAGCAACTTCTAGAGAGTTGAGAGGGTTACGACAAATACAGGATGCACTTCGTGTACAAATTGGACAATCTCATAAGAAGTATGAGGGTTTCGGACGAAAACTCATCTATTACAAAGGGATTTCATTTTTAATAACTTATTTAACTCCATACTTTTTGTGTGTTCAATATCCACCATTCAAAGGCACATCATAATGTTCAATCCTTTCTCACTTCATTTGATATTTTTCATGCATTTAATGATTTATTTTGAGCTAAATGACCCTGAATTTGAAAAGCAGTACAAATGAACTCTGAAAAGGTTGTAACTTGGCATGACATCATAATTTCACCCACATAGAAACTACTAGAGAGTTGACAGGGTTACGGCAAAAACTGGATGCACTTCTGGTACAAATTGGACAATCTCATAAGAAGTATGAGGGTTTCGGACGAAAACTCATCTATTACAAAGAGATTTCATTTTTAATAACTTATTTTAACTCCATATTTTGTGTGTGTTCAATATGCACCATTCAAAGGCACATCATCAATTTTCAACCCTTTCTCACTTCATTTGATATTTTTTTCATGCATTTAATGATTTATTTTGAGCTAAATGACCCTGAATTTGAAAAGCAGTACAAATGAACTCTGAAAAGGATGTAACTTGGCATGACATCATAATTTCACCCACATAGAAACTTCTAGAGAGTTGAGAGGGTTACGGTAAAAACTGCATCCACTTCGGGTACAAATTGGACAATCTCACAAGAAGTATGAGGGTTCCGGACGAAAACTCATCTATTACAAAGGGATTTCATTTTAGTAATTTATTTTAACTCCATACTTTTTGTGTGTTCAATATGCACCATTCAAAGGCACATCATCTATTTTCAACCCTTTCTAACTTCATTTGATATTTTTCATGCATTTAATGATTTATTTTTAGCTAAATGACCCTGAATTTGAAAAGCAGTGCAATTGAAATCTGAAAAGGTTGTAACTTAGCATGACATCATACTTTCACCCACATAGCAACTTCTAGAGAGTTGAGAGGGTTACAACAAAAACTGGATGCACTTCGTGTACAAATTTGACAATCTCATAAGAAGTATGAGGGTTTCGGACGAAAACTCATCTATTACAAAGGGATTTCATTTTTAATAACTTATTTTAACTCCATACTTTTTGTGTGTTCAATATGCACCATTCAAAGGCACATCATAATTTTCAATCCTTTCTGACTTCATTTGATATTTTTCATGCATTTAATTATTTGTTTGAGCTAAATGACCCTGAATTTGAAATGCAGTACAAATGAACTCTGAAAAGGTTGTAACATGGCATGACATCATAATTTCACCCACATAGAAACTTCTAGAGAGTTGAGAGGGTTACGACAAAAACTGGATGCACTTCTGGTACAAATTGGACAATCTCATAAGAAGTATGAGGGTTTCGGACGAAAACTCATCTATTACAAAAGGATTTCATTTTTAATAACTTATTTTAACTCCATATTTTGTGTGTGTTCAATATGCACCATTCAAAGGAACATCATCAATTTTCAACCCTTTCTGACTTCATTTGATATTTTTCATGCATTTAATGATTTATTTTGAGCCAAATGACCCTGAATTTGAAAAGCAGTACAAATGAACTCTGAAAAGGTTGTAACTTAGCATGACATCATACTTTCACCCACATAGCAACTTCTAGAGAGTTGAGAGGGTTACGACAAAAAATGGATGCACTTCGTGTACAAATTGGACAATCTCATAAGAAGTATGAGGGTTTCGGACGAAAACTCATCTATTACAAAGGGATTTCATTTTGATAACTTATTTTAACTCCATACTTTTTGTGTGTTCAATATGCACCATTCAAAGGCACATCATCAATTTTCAACCCTTTCTGACTTCATTTGATATTTTTCATGCATTTAATGATTTATTTTGAGCCAAATGACCCTGAATTTGAAAAGCAGTACAAATGAACTCTGAAAAGGTTGTAACTTAGCATGACATCATACTTTCACCCACATAGCAACTTCTAGAGAGTTGAGAGGGTTACGACAAAAAATGGATGCACTTCGTGTACAAATTGGACAATCTCATAAGAAGTATGAGGGTTTCGGACGAAAACTCATCTATTACAAAGGGATTTCATTTTTAATAACTTATTTTAACTCCATACTTTTTGTGTGTTCAATATGCCCCATTCAATGGCACATCATCAATTTTCAAACCTTTCTGACTTCATTTGATATTTTTCATGCATTTAATGATTTATTTTTAGTTAAATGACCCCGAATTTGAAAAGCAGTACAAATGAACTCTGAAAAGGTTGTAACTTGGCATGACATCATCATTTCACCCACATAGAAACTTCTAGAGAGTTGAGAGGGTTACGGCAAAAACTCGATGCACTTCGTGTACAAATTGGACAATCTCATAAGAAGTATGAGGGTTTCGGACGAAAACACATCTATTACAAAGGGATTTCATTCTTAATAACTTATTTTAACTCCATACTTTTTGTGTGTTCAATATGCACCTTTCAAAGGCACATCATCAATTGTTAACCCTTTCTGACTTCATTTGATATTTTTCATGCATTTAATGATTTATTTTGAGCTAAATGACCCTGAATTTGAAAAGCAGTACAAATGAACTCTGAAAAGGTTGTAACTTGGCATGACATCATCATTTCACCCACATAGCAACTTCTAGAGAGTTGAGAGGGTTACGACAAAAACTGGATGCACTTCGTGTACAAATTGGACAATCTCATAAGAAGTATGAGGGTTCCGGATGAAAACACATCTATTACAAAGGGATTTCATTTTTAATAACTTATTTTAACTCCATAATTTTTGTGTGTTCAATCCGCACCATTCAAAGGCACATCATCAATTTTCAACCCTTTATGACTTCATTTGATATTTTTCATGCATTTAATGATTTATTTTGAGCTAAAAGACCCTGAATTTAAGAAGCAGTACAAATTAACCCTGAAAAGGTTGTAACTTGGCATGACATCATAATTTCACCCACATAGCAACTTCTAGAGAGTTGAGTGGGTTACGGCAAAAACTGGATGCACTTCGTGTACAAATTGGACAATCTCATAAGAAGTATGAGGGTTTCGGACGAAAACTCATCTATTACAAAGGGATTTCATTTTTAATAACTTATTTTAACTCCATACTTTTTGTATGTTAAATACGCACCATTCAAAGGCACATCATCAATTTTCAACCCTTTATGACTTCACTTGATATTTTTCATGCATTTAATGATTTATTTTGAGCTAAATGACCCTGAATTTGAAAAGCAGTACAAATGAACTCTGAAAAGGTTGTTACTTGGCATGACATCATCATTTCACCCACATAGCAACTTCTAGAGAGTTGAGAGGGTTACGACAAAAACTGGATGCACTTCGTGTACAAATTGGACAATCTCATAAGAAGTATGAGGGTTTCGGACGAAAACTCATCTATTACAAAGGGATTTCATTTTTAATAACTTATTTTAACTCCATACTTTTTGTGTGTTCAATATGCACCATTCAAAGGCACATCGTAAATTTTCAACCCTTTCTAACTTCATTTGATATTTTTCATGCATTTAATGATTTTTTTTTAGTTAAATGACCCTGAATTTGAAAATCAGTACAAATGAACTCTTAAAAGGTTGTAACTTGGCATGACATCATAATTTCACCCACATAGAAACTTCTAGAGAGTTGAGAGGGTTACGGCAAAAACTCGATGCACTTCGTGTACAAATTGGACAATCTCATAAGAAGTATGAGGGTTTCGGACGAAAACACATCTATTACAAAGGGATTTCATTCTTAATAACTTATTTTAACTCCATACTTTTTTTGTGTTCAATACGCACCTTTCAAAGGCACATCATCAATTTTTAACCCTTTCTGACTTCATTTGATATTTTTCATGCATTTAATGATTTATTTTCACCTAAATGACCCTGAATTTGAAAAGCAGTACAAATGAACTCTGAAAAGGTTGTAGCTTGGCATGACATCATCATTTCACCCACATAGCAACTTCTAGAGAGTTGAGAGGGTTACGACAAAAATTGGATGCACTTCGTGTACAAATTGGACAATCTCATAAGAAGTATGAGGGTTCGGGATGAAAACACATCTATTACAAAGGGATTTCATTTTTAATAACTTATTTTAACTCCATAATTTTTGTGTGTTCAATCCGCACCATTCAAAGGCACATCATCAATTTTCAACCCTTTCTGACTTCATTTGATATTTTTCATGCATTTAATGATTTATTTTGAGCTAAAAGACCCTGAATTTAAAAAGCAGTACAAATGAACCCTGAAAAGGTTGTAACTTGGCATGACATCATAATTTCACCCACATAGCAACTTCTAGAGAGTTGAGTGGGTTACGGCAAAAACTGGATGCACTTCGTGTACAAATTGGACAATCTCATAAGAAGTATGAGGGTTTCGGACGAAAACTCATCTATTACAAAGGGATTTCATTTTTAATAACTTATTTTAACTCCATACTTTTTGTATGTTAAATACGCACCATTCAAAGGCACATCATCAATTTTCAACCCTGTATGACTTCATTTGATATTTTTCATGCATTTAATGATTTATTTTGAGCCAAATGACCCTGAATTTGAAAAGAAGTACAAATGAACTCTGAAAAGGTTGTAACTTGGCATGACATCATAATTTCACCCACATAGAAACTTCTAGAGAGTTGATAGGGTTACGGAAAAAACTGGATGCACTTCTGGTACAAATTGGACAATCTCATAAGAAGTATGAGGGTTTCGGACGAAAACTCATCTATTACAAAGGGATTTCATTTTTAATAACTTATTTTAACTCCATATTTTTTGTGTGTTCAATATGAACCATTCAAAGGCACATCATCAATTTTCAACCCTTTCTGACTTCATTTGATATTTTTCATGCATTTAATGATTTATTTTGAGCTAAATGACCTTGAATTTGAAAAGCAGTACAAATGAACTCTGAAAAGGTTGTAACTTGGCATGAAATCATAATTTCACCCACATAGCAACTTCTAGAGAGTTGAGAGGGTGACGGCAAAAACTGGATGCACTTCGTGTACAAATTGGACAATCTCATAAGAAGTATGAGGGTTTCGGACGAAAACTCATCTATTACAAAGGGATTTCATTTTTAATAACTTATTTTAACTTCATACTTTTTGTATGTTAAATACGCACCATTCAAAGGCACATCATCAATTTTCAACCCTTTCTGACTTCATTTGATATTTTTCATGCATTTAATGATTTATTTTGAGCTAAATGACCCTGAATTTGAAAGTAGTACAAATGAACTCTGAAAAGGTTGTAACTTTGCATGACATCATCATTTCACCCACATAGCAACTTGTAGAAAGTTGAGAGGGTTACGACAAAAACTGGATGTACTTCGTGTACAAATTGGACAATCTCATAAGAAGTATGAGGGTTTCAGACGAAAACTCATCTATTACAAAGGGATTTCATTTTTAATAACTTATTTTAAGTCCATACTATTTGTGTGTTCAATATGCACCATTCAAAGGCACATCATAATTTTCAATCCTTTCTGACTTCATTTGATATTTTTCATGCATTTAATGATTTATTTTGAGCTAAATGACCTTCAATTTGAAAAGTAGTACAAATGAACTCTGAAAAGGTTGTAACTTGGCATGACATCATAATTTCACCCACATAAAAACTTCTAGAGAGTTGAGAGGGTTACGGCAAAAACTGGATGCACTTCGTGTACAAATTGGACAATCTCATAAGAAGTATGAGGGTTTCGGACGAAAACACATCTATTACAAAGGGATTTCATTTTTAATAACTTATTTTAACTCCATATTTTTTGTGTGTTCAACAGGCACCATTCAAAGGCACATCATCAATTTTCAACCCTTTCTGACTTCATTTCATATTTTCATGCATTTAATGATTTATTTTGAGCTAAATGACCCTGAATTTGAAAAGCAGTACAAATGAACTCTGAAAAGGTAGTAACTTGGCATGACATCATAATTTCACCCACATAGCAACTTCTAGAGAGTTGAGAGGGTTACGGCAAAAACTGGATGCACTTCTGGTACAAATTGGACAATCTCATAAGAAGTATGAGGGTTTCGGACGAAAACTCATCTATTACAAAGGGATTTCATTTTTAATAACTTATTTTAACTCCATATTTTTTGTGTGTTCAATATGAACCATTCAAAGGCACATCATCAATTTTCAACCCTTTCTAACTTCATTTGATATTTTTCATGCATTTAATGATTTATTTTGAGCTAAATGACCTTGAATTTGAAAAGCAGTACAAATGAACTCTGAAAAGGTTGTAACTTGGCATGAAATCATAATTTCACCCACATAGCAACTTCTAGAGAGTTGAGAGGGTGACGGCAAAAACTGGATGCACTTCGTGTACAAATTGGACAATCTCATAAGAAGTATGAGGGTTTCGGACGAAAACTCATCTATTACAAAGGGATTTCATTTTTAATAACTTATTTTGACTTCATACTTTTTGTATGTTAAATACGCACCATTCAAAGGCACATCATCAATTTTCAACCCTTTCTGACTTCATTTGATATTTTTCATGCATTTAATGATTTATTTTGAGCTAAATGACCCTGCATTTGAAAAGTAGTACAAATGAACTCTGAAAAGGTTGTAACTTTGCATGACATCATCATTTCACCCACATAGCAACTTGTAGAAAGTTGAGAGGGTTACGACAAAAACTGGATGCACTTCGTGTACAAATTGGACAATCTCATAAGAAGTATGAGGGTTTCGGACGAAAACTCATCTATTACAAAGGGATTTCATTTTTAATAACTTATTTTAACTCCATACTATTTGTGTGTTCAATATGCACCATTCAAAGGCACATCATAATTTTCAATCCTTTCTGACTTCATTTGATATTTTTCATGCATTTAATGATTTATTTTGAGCTAAATGACCTTCAATTTGAAAAGCAGTACAAATGAACTCTGAAAAGGTTGTAACTTGGCATGACATCATAATTTCACCCACATAGCAACTTCTAGAGAGTTGAGAGGGTTACGAAAAAAACTGGATGCACTTCGTGTACAAATTGGACAATCTCATAAGAAGTATGAGGGTTTCGAACGAAAAGTCATCTATTACAAAGGGATTTCATTTTTAATAACTTATTTTAACTCCATACTTTTTGTGTGTTTAATAGGCACCATTCAAAGGCACATCATCAATTTTCAACCCTTCCTGACTTCACTTGATATTATTCCTGCATTTAACGATTTATTTTGAGCTGAATGACCCTGAATTTGAAAAGCAGTACAAATGAACTCTGAAAAGGTTGCAACTTGGCATGACATCATAATTTCACACACATAGCAACTTCAAGAGAGTTGAGAGGGTTACGACAAAAACTGGATACACTTCGGGTACAAATTGGACAATCTCATAAGAAGTATGAGTGTTTCGGACGAAAACTCATCTATTACAAAGGGATTTCATTTTCAATAACTTATTTTAACTCCACACTTTTTGTGTGTTCAATATGCACCATCGAAAGGCACATCATCAATTTTCAACCCTTTCTGACTTCATTTGATATTATTCATGCATTTAATGATTTATTTTGAGCTAAATGACCCTGAATTTGAAAAGCAGTACAAATGAACTCTGAAAAGGTTGTAACTTGGCATGACACCATGATTTCACCCACATAGAAACTTCTAGAGAGTTGAGAGGGTTATGGCAAAAACTGGATGCACTTCTGGTACAAATTGGACAATCTCATAAGAAGTATGAGGGTTTCACACGAAAACTCATCTGTTAGAAAGGGATTTCATTTTTAATAACTTATTTTAACTCCATATTTTTTGTGTATTCAATATGCACCATTCAAAGGCACATCATCAATTTTCAACCCTTTCTGACTTCATTTGATATTTTTCATGCATTTAATGATTTATTTTGAGCTAAATGACCCTGAATTTGAAAAGCAGTACAAATGAACTCTAAAAAGGTTGTAACTTGGCATGACATCATAATTTCACCCACATATAAACTTCTAGAGAGTTGAGAGGGTTACGGCAGAAATTGGATGCACTTCGGGTACAAATTGGACAATCTCATTAGAAGTATGAGGGTTTTGGACGAAAACTCATCTATTACAAAGGGATTTCATTTTTCATAACTTATTTTAACTCCTAATTTTTGTGTGTTCAATACGCACCATTCAAAGGCACATCATCAATTTTCAACCCTTTCTGTCTTCATTTGATATTTTTCATGCATTGAATGATTTATTTTGAGCTAAATGACCCTGAATTTGAAAAGCAGTACAAATGAACTCTGAAAAGGTTGTAACTTGGCATGACATCATCATTTCACCCACATAGCAACTTCTAGAAAGTTCAGAGGGTTACGACAAAAACTGGATGCACTTCGTGTACAAATTGGACAATCTCATAAGAAGCATGAGGGTTTCGGACAAAAACTCATCTATTACAAAGGGATTTCATTTTTAATAACTTATTTTAACTCCATACTTTTTGTGTGTTCAATATGCACCATTCAAAGACACATCATAATTTTCAATCCTTTCTCACTTCATTTGATATTTTTCATGCATTTAATGATTTATTTTGAGCTAAATGACCCTGAATTTGAAAAGCAGAACAAATGAACTCTAAAAAGGTTGTAACTTGGCATGACATCATAATTTCACCCACATAGCAACTTCTAGAGAGTTGACAGGGTTACGGCAAAAACTGGATGCACTTCTGGTACAAATTGGACAATCTCATAAGAAGTATGAGGGTTTCGGACGAAAACTCATCTATTACAAAGGGATTTCATTTTTAATAACTTATTTTAACTCCATATTTTTTGTGTGTTAAATACGCACCATTCAAAGGCACATCATCAATTTTCAACCCTTTATGACTTCATTTTATATTTTTCATGCATTTAATGATTTATTTTGAGCCAAATGACCCTGAATTTGAAAAGCAGTACAAATGAACTCTGAAAAGGTTGTAACTTCGCATGACATCATAATTTCACCCACATAGAAACTTCTAGAGAGTTGAGAGGGTTACGGCAAAAACTGGATGCACTTCTGGTACAAATTGGACAATCTCATAAAAAGTATGAGGGTTTCGGACGAAAACTCATCTATTACAAAGGGATTTCATTTTTAATAACTTATTTTAACTCCATACTTTTTGTGTGTTTAATATGCACCATTCAAAGGCACATCATCAATTTTCAACCCTTTCTGACTTCATTTGATATTTTTCATGCATTTAATGATTTATTTTGAGCTAAATGACCCTGAATTTGAAAACCCGTACAAATGAACTCTGAAAAGGTTGTAACTTGGCATGACATCATAATTTCACCCACATAGCAACTTCTAGAGAGTTGAGAGGGTTACGGCAAAAACTGGATGCACTTCGTGTACAAATTGCACAATCTCATAAGAAGTATGATTGTTTGGGACGAAAACTCATCTATTACAAAGGGATTTCATTTTTAATAACTTATTTTAACTCCATATTTTTTGTGTGTTCAACATGCACCATTCAAAATTACATCATCAATTTTCAACCCTTCCTGACTTCATTTGATATTTTTCATGCATTTAATGATTTATTTTGAGCTAAATGACCCTGAATTTGAAAAGCAGTACAAATGAACTCTGAAAAGGTTGTAACTTGGCATGACATCATAATTTCACACACATAGTAAATTCTAGAGAGTTGAGAGGGTTACGACAAAAACTGGATGCACTTGTAGTACAAATTGGACAATCTCATAAGAAGTGTGAGGGTTTCGGACGAAAATTCATCTATTACAAAGGGATTTCATTTCTAATAACTTATTTAAACTCCATACTTTTTGTGTGTTCAATATGCACCATTCAAAGGCACATCATAAATTTTCAACTCTTTGTGACTTCATTTGATATTTTTCATGCATTTAATGATTTATTTTGAGCTAAATGACCCTGAATTTGAAAAGCAGTACAAATGAACTCTGAAAAGGTTGTAACTTGGCATGACATCATAATTTCACCCACATAGCAACTTCTAGAGAGTTGAGAGGGTTAC
Organism: Hordeum marinum; assembly: GCA_022496015.1. Classification (NCBI taxonomy): domain Eukaryota; kingdom Viridiplantae; phylum Streptophyta; class Magnoliopsida; order Poales; family Poaceae; genus Hordeum; species Hordeum marinum. Next base: position 23,374 of record JAAAWK010000904.1, read on the forward strand.
GACAAAAACTGGATGCACTTCGTGTACAAATTGGACAATCTCATAAGAAGTATGAGGGTTTCGGACGAAAACTCATCTATTACAAAGGGATTTCATTTTTAATAACCTTTTTTCACTCCATACTTTTTGCGTGTTCAATATGCACCATTCAAAGGCACATCATAAATTTTCAACCCTTTCTGACTTCATTTGATATTTTTCATGCATTTAATGATTTATTTTGAGCTAAATGACCGTGAATTTGAAAAGCAGTACAAATGAACTCTGGAAAGGTTGTAACTTGGCATGACAACATAATTTCACCCACATAGAAACTTCTAGACAGTTGAGAGGGTTACAGCAAAAACTGGAGGCACTTCGGGTACAAATTGGACAATCTCATAAGAAGTTTGAGGGTTCCGGACGAAAACTCCCCTATTACAAAGGGATTTCATTTTCAATAACTTATTTTAACTCAATACGTTTTGTGTGTTCAATATGCACCATTCAAAGGCACATCATCAATTTTCAACCCTTTCTGACTTCATTTGATAATTTTCATGCATTTAATGACTTATTTTGAGCTAAATGACCCTGAATTTGAAAAGCAGTAAAAATGAACTCTGAAAAGGTTGTAACTTGGCATGACATCATAATTTCACCCACATAGCAACTTCTAGAGAGTTGAGAGGGTTACGACAAAAACTGGATGCACTTCGTGTACAAATTGGACAATCTCATAAGAAGTATGAGGGTTTCGAACGAAAAGTCATCTATTACAAAGGGATTTCATTTTTAATAACTTATTTTAACTCCATACTTTTTGTGTGTTTAATAGGCACCATTCAAAGGCACATCATCAATTTTCAACCCTTTCTGACTTCACTTGATATTATTCCTGCATTTAATGATTTATTTTGAGCTGAATGACCCTGAATTTGAAAAGCAGTACAAATGAACTCTGAAAAGGTTGTAACTTGGCATGACATCATAATTTCACACACATAGCAACTTCAAGAGAGTTGAGAGGGTTACGACAAAAACTGGATACACTTCGGGTACAAATTGGACAATCTCATAAGAAGTATGAGTGTTTCGGACGAAAACTCATCTATTACAAAGGGATTTCATTTTCAATAACTTATTTTAACTCCACACTTTTTGTGTGTTCAATATGCACCATCGAAAGGCACATCATCAATTTTCAACCCTTTCTGACTTCATTTGATATTATTCATGCATTTAATGATTTATTTTGAGCTAAATGACCCTGAATTTGAAAAGCAGTACCAATGAACTCTGAAAAGGTTGTAACTTGGCATGACACCATGATTTCACCCACATAGAAACTTCTAGAGAGTTGAGAGGGTTATGGCAAAAACTGGATGCACTTCTGGTACAAATTGGACAATCTCATAAGAAGTATGAGGGTTTCACACGAAAACTCATCTGTTAGAAAGGGATTTCATTTTTAATAACTTATTTTAACTCCATATTTTTTGTGTATTCAATATGCACCATTCAAAGGCACATATTTTCAACCCTTTCTGACTTCATTTGATATTTTTCATGCATTTAATGATTTATTTTGAGCTAAATGACCCTGAATTTGAAAAGCATTACAAATGAACTCTGAAAAGGTTGTAACTTGGCATGACATCATAATTTCACCCACATATAAACTTCTAGAGAGTTGAGAGCGTTACGGCAGAAATTGGATGCACTTCGGGTACAAATTGGACAATCTCATTAGAAGTATGAGGGTTTTGGACGAAAACTCATCTATTACAAAGGGATTTCATTTTTAATAACTTATTTTAACTCCATACTTTTTTTGTGTTCAATTTGCACCATTCGAAGGCACATCATCAATTTTCAAACCATTTCTGACTTCATTTGATATTTTTCATGCATTTAATGATTTATTTTGAGCTAAATGACCCTGAATTTGACAAGCACTACAAATGAACTCTGAAAAGGTTGTAACTTGGCATGACATCATAATTTCAGCCACATAGCAACTTCTAGAGAGTTGAGAGGGATACGAAAAAATTGGATGCACTTCGTGTACAAATTGGACAATCTCATAAGAAGTATGAGGGTTTCGGACGAAAACTCATCTGTTACAAAGGGATTTCATTTTTATTAACTTATTTTAACTCCATACTTTTTGTGTGTTCAATAAGCACCATTAAAAGGCACATCATCAATTTTCAACCCTTTCTGACTTCATTTGATATTTTTCATGCATTTAATGATTTATTTTGAGCTAAATGACCCTGAATTTGAAAAGCAGTACAAATGAACTCTGAAAAGGTTGTGACTTGGCATGACATCATAATTTCACCCACATAGCAACTTCTAGAGAGTTGAGAGGGTTACGGCAAAAACTGGATGCACTTCTGGTACAAATTGGACAATCTCATAAAAAGTATGAGGGTTTCGGACGAAAACTCATCTATTACAAAGGGATTTCATTTTTAATAACTTATTTTAACTCCATATTTTTTGTGTGTTCAACATGCACCATTCAAAGGCACATCATCAATTTTCAACCCTTTCTGACTTCATTTGATATTTTTCATGCATTTAATGATTTATTTTGAGCTAAATGACCCTGAATTTGAAAACTAGTACAAATGAACTCTGAAAAGGTTGTAACTTGGCATGACATCATAATTTCACCCACATAGCAACTTCTAGAGAGTTGAGAGGGTTACGGCAAAAACTGGATGCACTTCGTGTACAAATTGCACAATCTCATAAGAAGTATGAGGGTTTCACACGAAAACTCATCTGTTAGAAAGGGATTTCATTTTTAATAACTTATTTTAACTCCATATTTTTTGTGTATTCAATATGCACCATTCAAAGGCACATCATCAATTTTCAACCCTTTCTGACTTCATTTGATATTTTTCATGCATTTAATGATTTATTTTGAGCTAAATGACCCTGAATTTGAAAAGCATTACAAATGAACTCTGAAAAGGTTGTAACTTGGCATGACATCATAATTTCACCCACATATAAACTTCTAGAGAGTTGAGAGCGTTACGGCAGAAATTGGATGCACTTCGGGTACAAATTGGACAATCTCATTAGAAGTATGAGGGTTTTGGACGAAAACTCATCTATTACAAAGGGATTTCATTTTTAATAACTTATTTTAACTCCATACTTTTTGTGTGTTCAATATGCACCATTCAAAGGCACATCATCAATTTTCAAACCTTTCTGACTTCATTTGATATTTTTCATGCATTTAATGATTTATTTTGAGCTAAATGACCGTGAATTTGAAAAGTAGTACAAATGAACTATAAAAAGGTTGTAACTTGGCATGACAACATAATTTCACCCACATAGCAACTTCTAGAGAGTTGAGAGGGTTACGACAAAAACTGGATGCACTTCGTGTACAAATTGGACAATCTCATAAGAAGTATGAGGGTTTCGGACGAAAACTCCTCTATTATAAAGGGATTTCATTTTCAATAACTTATTTTAACTCAATACGTTTTGTGTGTTAAGTATGCACCATTCAAAGGCAAATCATCAATTTTCAACCCTTTCTCACTTCATTTGATATTTTTCATGCATTTAATGATTTATTTTGAGCTAAATGACCCTGAATTTGGAAAGCAGTACAATTGAACCCTGAAAAGGTTGTAACTTGGCATGACATCATAATTTCACCCACATAGAAACTTCTAGAGAGTTGAGAGGGTTACGGCAAAAACTGGATGCACTTCGTGTACAAATTGGACAATCTCATAAGAAGTATGAGGGTTTCGCACGAAAAGTCATCTATTACAAAGGGATTTCATTTTTAATAACTTATTTTAACTCCATACTTTTTGTATGTTAAATACACACCCTTCAAAGGCACATCATCAATTTTCAACCCTTTCTGACTTCATTTGATATTTTTCATGCATTCAATGATTTATTTTGAGCTAAATGACCGTGAATTTGAAAAGCAGTACAGATGAACTCTGAAAAGGTTGTAACTTGGCATGACAACATAATTTCACCCACATAGAAACTTCTAGACAGTTGAGAGGGTTACAGCAAAAACTGGAGGCACTTCGGGTACAAATTGGACAATCTCATAAGAAGTTTGAGGGTTCCGGACGAAAACTCCCCTATTACAAAGGGATTTCATTTTCAATAACTTATTTTAACTCAATACGTTTTGTGTGTTCAATATGCACCATTCAAAGGCACATCATCAATTTTCAACCCTTTCTGACTTCATTTGATATTTTTCATGCATTTAATGACTTATTTTGAGCTAAATGACCCTGAATTTGAAAAGCAGTACAAATGAACTCTGAAAAGGTTGTAACTTGGCATGACATCATAATTTCACACACATAGCAACTTCAAGAGAGTTGAGAGGGTTACGACAAAAACTGGATACACTTCGGGTACAAATTGGACAATCTCATAAGAAGTATGAGTGTTTCGGACGAAAACTCATCTATTACAAAGGGATTTCATTTTCAATAACTTATTTTAACTCCACACTTTTTGTGTGTTCAATATGCACCATCGAAAGGCACATCATCAATTTTCAACCCTTTCTCACTTCATTTGATATTATTCATGCATTTAATGATTTATTTTGAGCTAAATGACCCTGAATTTGAAAAATAGTACAAATGAACTATGAAAAGGTTGTAACTTGGCATGACATCATGATTTCACCCACATAGAAACTTCTAGAGAGTTGAGAGGGTTAAGGCAAAAACTGGATGCACTTCTGGTACAAATTGGACAATCTCATAAGAAGTATGAGGGTTTCACACGAAAACTCATCTATTAGAAAGGGATTTCATTTTTAATAACTTATTTTAACTCCATATTTTTTGTGTATTCAATATGCACCATTCAAAGGCACATCATCAATTTTCAACCCTTTCTGACTTCATTTGATATTTTTCATGCATTTAATGATTTATTTTGAGCTAAATGACCCTAAATTTGAAAAGCACTACAATGAACTCTGAAAAGGTTGTAACTTGGCATGACATCATAATTTCACCCACATATAAACTTCTAGAGAGTTGAGAGCGTTACGGCAAAAACTGGATGCACTTCGGGTACAAATTGGACAATCTCATTAGAAGTATGAGGGTTTTGGACGAAAACTCATCTATTACAAAGGGATTTCATTTTTAATAACTTATTTTAACTCCATACTTTTTGTGTGTTCAATTTGCACCATTCAAAGGCACATCATCAATTTTCAGCCCTTTGTGACTTCATTTGATATTTTTCATGCATTTAATGATTTATTTTGAGCTAAATGACCCTGAATTTGAAAAGCAGTACAAATGAACTCTGAAAAGGTTGTAACTTGGCATGACATCATAATTTCACCCACATAGCAACTTCTAGAGAGTTGAGACGGTGATGGCAAAAACTGGATGCGCTTCGTGTACAAATTGGACAATCTCATAAGAAGTATGAGGGTTTCGGACGAAAACTCATCTATTACAAAGGGATTTAATTTTTAATAACTTGTTTTATCTCCATACTTTTTGTGTGTTAAATACGCACCATTCAAGGGCACATCATCAATTTTCAACCCTTTCTGACTTCATTTAATATTTGTCATGCATTTAATGATTTATTTTGAGCTAAATAACCTTGAATTGGAAAAGCAGTACGAGTGAAATCTGAAAAGGTTGTAACTTGGCATGACATCATAATTTCACCCACATAGCAACTTCTAGAGACTTGAGAGGGTTAGACCAAAAACTGGATGCACTTCGTGTACAAATTGGACAATCTCATAAGAAGTATGAGGGTTTCGGACGAAAACTAATCTATTACAAAGGGATTTCATTTTTAATAACTTATTTTAACTCCATACTTTTTGTTTGTTCAATACGCACCATCGAAAGGCACATCATCAATTTTCAACCCTTTCTGACTTCATTTGATATTATTCATGCATTTAATGATTTATTTTGAGCTAAATGACCCTGAATTTGAAAAGCAGTACAAATGAACTCTGAAAAGGTTGTAACTTGGCATGACATCATAGTTTCACCCACATAGAAACTTCTAGAGAGTTGAGAGGGTTACGGCAAAAACTGGATGCACTTCTGGTACAAATTGGACAATCTCATAAGAAGTATGAGGGTTTCACACGAAAACACATCTATTACAAAGAGATTTCATTTTTAATAACTTATTTTAACTCCATATTTTTTGTGTGTTCAATATGCACCATTCAAAGGCACATCATCAATTTTCAACCCTTTCTGACTTCATTTGATATTTTTCATGCATTTAATGATTTATTTTGAGCTAAATGACCTTGAATTTGAAAAGCACAACAATGAACTCTGAAAAGGTTGTAACTTGGCATGACATCATAATTTCACCCACATATAAACTTCTGGAGAGTTGAGAGGGTTACGGCAAAAACTGGATGCACTTCGGGTACAAATTGGACAATCTCATTAGAAGTATGAGGGTTTCGGACGAAAACTCATCTATTACAAAGGGATTTCATTTTTAATAACTTATTTTAACTCCATACTTTTTGTGTGTTCAATTTGCACCATTGAAAGGCACATCATCAATTTGCAACCCTTTCTGACTTCATTTGATATTTTCCATGCATTTAATGATTTATTTTGGGCTAAATGACCCTGAATTTGAAAAGCAGTACAAATGAACTCTGAAAAGGTTGTAACTTGGCATGATATCATAATTTCACCCACATAGCAACTTCTAGAGAGTTGAGAGGGTGATGGCAAAAACTGGATGCACTTCGTGTACAAATTGGACAATCACATAAGAAGTATGAGGGTTTCGGACGAAAACTCATCTATTACAAAGGGATTTCATTTTTAATAACTTTTTTTATCTCCATACTTTTTATGTGTTAAATACGCACCATTTAAAGGCACATCATCAATTTTCAACCCTTTCTGACTTCATTTGATATTTGTCATGCATTTAATGATTTATTTTGAGCTAAATAACCCTGAAATTGAAAAGCAGTACAAATGCAATCTGAAAAGGTTGTACCTTGTCATGACATCATAATTTCACCCACATAGAAACTACTAGAGAGTTGAGAGGGTTACGGCAGAAACTGGATGCACTTCGGGTACAAATTGGACAATCTCATAAGAAGTATGAGGGTTTCAAACAAAAACTCATCTATTACAAAGGGGTTTCATTTTTAATAACTTATTTTAACTCCATACTTTTTGTGTGTTAAATATGCACCATTCAAGGGCGCATCATCAATTTTAAACCCTTTTTGACTTCATTTGATATTTTTCATGCATTTAATGATTTATTTTGAGCTAAATGACCCTGAATTTGAAAAGCAGTACAAATGAACCCTGAAAAGGTTGTAACTTCGCATGACATCATAATTTCACCCACATAGTAACTTCTAGAGAGTTGAGAGGGTTACGACAAAAACTGGATGCACTTCGTGTACAAATTGGACAATCTCATAAGAAGTATGAGGGTTTCGGACGAAAACTCATCTATTACAAAGGGATTTCCTTTTTAATAACTTATTTTAACTCCATACTTTTTGTGTGTTCAATATGCGCCATTCAAAGGCACGTCATCAATTTTCAACGCTTTCTGACTTCATTTGATATTTTTCATGCATTTAATGATTTATTTTGAGCTAAATGACCCTGAATTTGAAAAGCAGTACAAATGAACTCTAAAAAGGTTGTAACTTGGCATGACATCATAATTTCACCCACATAGAAACTTCTAGAGAGTTGAGAGGGTTACGGCAAAAACTGGATGCACTTCGTGTACAAATAGGACAATCTCATAAGAAGTATGAGGGTTTCGGACGAAAACTCATCTATTACAAAGGGATTTCATTTTTAATAACTTATTTTAACTCCATACTTTTTGAGTGTTCAATACGCACCATTCAAAGGCACATCATCAATTTTCAACCCTTTCTGACTTCATTTGATATTTTTCATGCATTTAATGATTTATTTTGAGCTAAATGACCCTGAATTTGAAAAGCAGTACAAATGAACCCTGAAAAGGTTGTAACTTGGCATGACATCATAATTTCACCCACATAGCAACTTCTAGAGAGTTGAGAGGGTTACGGCAAAAACTGGATGCACTTCGTGTACAAATTGGACAATCTCATAAGAAGTATGAGGGTTTCGGACGAAAACTCATCTATTACAAAGGGATTTCATTTTTAATAACTTATTTTAACTCCATACTTTTTGTGTGTTAAATAAGCACCATTCGAAGGCACACAATCAATTTTCAACCCTTTCTGACTTCATTTGATATTTTTCATGCGTTTAATGATTTATTTTGAGTTAAATGACCCTTAATTGGAAAAGCAGTACAAATGAACTCTGAAAAGGTTGTATCTTGGCATGACATCATAATTTCACCCACATAGCAACTTCTAGAGAGTTGAGAGGGTTATGGCAAAAACTGGATGCACTTCGTATACAAATTGGATAATCTCATAAGAAGTATGAGGGTTTCGGACGAAAACTCATCTATTACAACGGGATTTCATTATTAATAACTTATTTTAACTCCATACTTTTTTTTGTTCAACATGCACCATTCAGAGGCACATCATCAATTTTCAACCCTTTCTGACTTCATTTGATATTTGTCATGCATTTAATGATTTATTTTGAGCTAAATGACCCTTAATTTGAAAAGCAATACAAATGAACTCTGAAAAGGTTGTAACTTGGCATGACATCATAATTTCACCCACATAGAAACTTCTAGAGAGTTGAGAGGGTTACGGCAAAAACTGGATGCACTTGGGGTACAAATTGGACAATCTCATAAGAAGTATGAGGGTTTCAGACGAAAACTCATCTATTACAAAGGGATTTCATTTTTAATAACTTATTTTAACTCCATTCTTTTTGTGTGTTCAATATGCACCATTCAAGGGCACATCATCAATTTTAAACCCTTTTTGACTTCATTTGATATTTTTCATGCATTTAATGATTTATTTTGAGCAAAATGACCCTGAATTTGAAAAGCAGTACAAATGAACCCTGAAAAGGTTGTAACTTGGCATGACATCATAGTTTCACCCACATAGCAACTTCTAGAGAGTTGAGAGGGTTACGACAAAAACTTGATCCACTTCGTGTACAAATTGGACAATCTCATAAGAAGTATGAGGGTTTCGGACGAAAACTCATCTATTACAAAGGAATTTCATTTTTAATAACTTATTTTAACTCCATACTTTTTGTGTGTTAAATAAGCACCATTCAAAGGCACACAATCAATTTTCAACCCTTTCTGACTTCATTTGATATTTTTCATGCGTTTAATGATTTATTTTGAGTTAAATGACCCTTAATTGGAAAAGCAGTACAAATGAACTCTGAAAAGGTTGTATCTTGGCATGACATCATAATTTCACCCACATAGCAACTTCTAGAGAGTTGAGAGGGTTATGGCAAAAACTGGATGCACTTCGTATACAAATTGGATAATCTCATAAGAAGTATGAGGGTTTCGGACGAAAACTCATCTATTACAACGGGATTTCATTATTAATAACTTATTTTAACTCCATACTTTTTTTTGTTCAACATGCACCATTCAGAGGCACATCATCAATTTTCAACCCTTTCTGACTTCATTTGATATTTGTCATGCATTTAATGATTTATTTTGAGCTAAATGACCCTTAATTTGAAAAGCAATACAAATGAACTCTGAAAAGGTTGTAACTTGGCATGACATCATAATTTCACCCACATAGAAACTTCTAGAGAGTTGAGAGGGTTACGGCAAAAACTGGATGCACTTGGGGTACAAATTGGACAATCTCATAAGAAGTATGAGGGTTTCAGACGAAAACTCATCTATTACAAAGGGATTTCATTTTTAATAACTTATTTTAACTCCATTCTTTTTGTGTGTTCAATATGCACCATTCAAGGGCACATCATCAATTTTAAACCCTTTTTGACTTCATTTGATATTTTTCATGCATTTAATGATTTATTTTGAGCAAAATGACCCTGAATTTGAAAAGCAGTACAAATGAACCCTGAAAAGGTTGTAACTTGGCATGACATCATAGTTTCACCCACATAGCAACTTCTAGAGAGTTGAGAGGGTTACGACAAAAACTTGATCCACTTCGTGTACAAATTGGACAATCTCATAAGAAGTATGAGGGTTTCGGACGAAAACTCATCTATTACAAAGGAATTTCATTTTTAATAACTTATTTTAACTCCATACTTTTTGTGTGTTAAATAAGCACCATTCAAAGGCACACAATCAATTTTCAACCCTTTCTGACTTCATTTGATATTTTTCATGCGTTTAATGATTTATTTTGAGCTAAATGACCCTTAATTGGAAAAGCAGTACAAATGAACTGTGAAAAGGTTGTAACTTGGCATGACATCATAATTTCACCCACATAGCAACTTCTAGAGAGTTGAGAGGGTTATGGCAAAAACTGGATGCACTTCGTATACAAATTGGATAATCTCATAAGAAGTACGAGGGTTTCGGACGAAAACTCATCTATTACAAAGGGATTTCATTTTTAATAGCTTATTTTAACTCCATACTTTTTGTGTGTTCAATATGCACCATTGAAAGGCACATCATCAATTTTCAACCCTTTCTGACTTCATTTGATATTTGTCATGCATTTAATGATTTATTTTGAATTAAATGACCCTGAATTTGAATAGTAGTACAATTGAACCCTGAAAAGGTTGTAACTTGGCATGACATCATAATTTCACCCACATAGAAACTTCTAGAGAGTTGAGAGGGTTACGACAAAAACTGGATGGACTTCTTGTACAAATTGGACAATCTCATAAGAAGTATGAGGGTTTCGGGCGAAAACTCATCTATTACAGAGGGATTTCATTTCAAATAACTTATTTTAACTCCATACTTTTTGTGTGTTCAATATGCACCATTCAAAGGCACATCATCAATTTTCAACTCTTTCGGACTTCATTTGATATTTTTCATGCATTTAATGATTTATTTTGAGCTAAATGACCCTGAATTTGAAAAGCAGTACAAATGAACTCTGAAAAGGTTGTGACTTGGCATGAAATTATAATTTCACCCACATAGCAACTTCTAGAGAGTTGAGAGGGTTACGGCAAAAACTGGATGCACTTCGTGTACAAATTGGACAATCTCATAAGAAGTAAGATGGTTTCAGATGAAAACTCATCTATTACAAAGGGATTTCATTTTTAATAACTTATTTTAACTCCATACTTTTTGTGTGTTAAATAAGCACCATTCAAAGGCGCATCATCAATTTTGAACCCTTTCTGATTTCGTTTGATATTTTTCATGCATTTAATGATTTATTTTGAGCTAAATGACCCTGAATTTGAAAAGCAGTACAAATGAACCCTGAAAAGGTTGTAACTTGGCATGACAACATGATTTCACCCACATAGAAACTTCTAGAGAGTTGAGAGGGTTACGGCAAAAACTGGATGCACTTCGTATACAAATTGGACAATCTCATAAGAAGTTTGAGGGTTTCGGACGAAAACTCATCTATTACAAAGGGATTTCATTTTTAATAACTTATTTTAACTCCATACTTTTTGTGTGTTCAATATGCACCATTCAAAGGCACATCATCAATTTTCAACCCTTTCTGACTTCGTTTGATATTTTTCATGCATTTAATGATTTATTTTGAGCTAAATGACCCTGAATTTGAAAAGCAGTACAAATGAACTCTGAAAAGGTTGTAACTTGGCATGACATCATTATTTCACCCACTTAGAAACTTCTAGAGAGTTGAGAGGGTTACGGCAAAAACTGGATGCACTTCGGGTACAAATTGGACAATCTCATAAGAAGTATGAGGGTTTCAAACGAAAACTTATCTGTTACAAAGGGATTTCATTTTCAATAACTTATTTTAACTCCATACTTTTTGTGTGTTAAATATGCACCATTCAAAGGCGCATCATCAATTTTCAACCCTTTCTGACTTCATTTGATAGTTTTCATGCATTTAATGATTTATTTTGAGCTAAATGACCCTGAATTTGAAAAGCAGTACAAATGAACTCTGAAAAGGTTGTAACTTGGCATGACATCATAATTTCACCCACATAGTAACTTCTAGAGAGTTGAGAGGGTTACGACAAAAACTGGATGCACTTCGTGTACAAATTGGACAATCTCATAAGAAGTATGAGGGTTTCGGACGAAAACTCATCTATTGCAAAGGGATTTCATTTTTAATAACTTATTTTAACTCCATACTTTTTGTGTGTTAAATAAGCACCATTCGAAGGCACACAATCAATTTTCAACCCTTTCTGACTTCGTTTGATATTTTTCATGCGTTTAATGATTTATTTTGAGCTAAATGACCCTTAATTGGAAAAGCAGTACAAATGAACTCTGAAAAGGTTGTATCTTGGCATGACATCATAATTTCACCCACATAGCAACTTCTAGAGAGTTGAGAGGGTTATGGCAAAAACTGGATGCACTTCGTATACAAATTGGATAATCTCATAAGAAGTATGAGGGTTTCGGAAGAAAACTCATCTATTACAACGGGATTTCATTTTTAATAACTTATTTTAACTCCATACTTTTTTTTTGTTCAACATGCACCATTCAAAGGCACATCATCAATTTTCAACCCTTTCTGACTTCATTTGATATTTTTCAGGCATTTAATGATTTATTTTGAGCTAAATGATCCTGAATTTGAAAAGCAGTACAAATGAACCCTAAAAAGGTTATAACTTGGCATGACATCATAATTTCACCCACAAAGCAACTTCTAGAGAGTTGAGAGGGTTACGGCAAAAACTGGATGCACTTCGTATACAAATTGGACAATCTCATAAGAAGTATGAGGGTTTCGAACGAAAACTCATCTATTACAAAAGGGATTCATTTTTAATAACTTATTTTAACTCCAAATTTTTTGTGTGTTCAATATGCACCATTCAAAGGCACATCATCAATTTTCAACCCTTTCTGACTTCATTTGATATTTTTCATGCATTTAATGATTTATTTTGAGCTAAATGACCCTGAATTTGAAAAGCAGTACAAATGAACTCTGAAAAGGTTGTAACTTGGCACGACATCACAATTTCACACACATAGCAACTTCAAGAGAGTTGAGAGGGTTACAACAAAAACTGGATACACTTCGTGTACAGATTGGACAATCTCATAAGAAGTATGAGGGTTTGAGATGAAAACTCATCTATTACACAGGGATTTCATTTTCAATAAGTTATTTTAACTCCACACATTTTGTGTGTTCAATATGCACCGTTGAAACGCACATCATCAATTTTCAACCCTTTGTGACTTCATTTGATAATATTCATGCATTTAATGATTTATTTTGAGCTAAATGACCCTGAATTGGAAAAGCAGTACAAATGAACTCTGAAAAGGTTGTAACTTGGCATGACAACATGATTTCACCCACATAGAAACTTCTAGAGAGTTGTGAGGGTTACGGCAAAAACTGGATGCACTTCGTATACAAATTGGACAATCTCATAAGAAGTATGAGGGTTTCGGACGAAAACTCATCTATTACAAAGGGATTTCATTTTTAATAACTTATTTTAACTCCATACTTTTTGTTTGTTCAATATGCACCATTCAAAGGCACATCATCAATTTTCAACCCTTTCTGACTTCATTTGATATTTTTCATGCATTTAATGATTTATTTTGAGCTAAATGACCCTGAATTTGAAAAGCAGTACAAATGAACTCTGAAAAGGTTGTAACTTGGCATGACGTCATTATTTCACCGACTTAGAAACTTCTAGAGAGTTGAGAGGGTTACGGCAAAAACTGGATGCACTTCGGGTACAAATTGGACAATCTCATAAGAAGTATGAGGGTTTCAAACGAAAACTTATCTGTTACAAAGGGATTTCATTTTCAATAACTTATTTTCACTCCATACTTTTTGTGTGTTAAATATGCACCATTCAAAGGCGCATCATCAATTTTCAACCCTTTCTGACATCATTTGATATTTTTCATGCATTTAATGATTTATTTTGAGCTAAATAACCCTGAATTTGAAAAGCAGTACAAATGAACTCTGAAAAGGTTGTAACTTGGCATGACATCATAATTTCACCCACATAGTAACTTCTACAGAGTTGAGAGGGTTACGACAAAAACTGGATGCACTTCGTGTACAAATTGGACAATCTCATAAGAAGTATGAGGGTTTCGGACGAAAACTCATCTATTACAAAGGGGATTTCATTTTAAATAACTTATTTTAACTCCATACTTTTTGTGTGGTCAATATGCACCATTCAAAGGCGCATCATCAATTTTCAACCCTTTCTGACTTCATTTGATATTTTTCATGCATTTAATGATTTATTTTGAGCTAAATGACCCTGAATTTGAAAAGCAGTAGAAATGAACCCTGAAAAGGTTGTAACTTGGCATGACATCATAATTTCACCCACATAGCAACTGCTAGAGACTTGAGAGGGTTACGGCAAAAACTGGATGCACTTCGTGTACAAATTGGACAATCTCATAAGAAGTAACAGGGTTTCGGATGAAAACTCATCTATTACAAAGGGATTTCATTTCTCATAACTTATTTTAACTGCATACTTTTTGTGTGTTAAATAAGCACCATTCAAAGGCACACCATCAATTTTCAGCCCTTTCTGACTTCATTTGATATTTTTCATGCATTTAATGATTTATTTTGAGCTAAATGACCCTGAATTGGAAAAGCAGTACAAATGAACTCTAAAAAGGTTGTAACTTGGAATGACATCATAATTTCACCCACATAGAAACTTCTAGAGAGTTGAGAGGGTTACGGCAAAAACTGGATGCACTTCGTATACAAATTGGACAATCTTATAAGAAGTATGAGGGTTTCGGACGAAAACTCATCTATTACAAAAGGGATTCATTCATTATAACTTATTTTAACTCCATATTTTTTGTGTGTTAAATATGCACCATTCAAAGGCACACCATCAATTTTAAACCCTGTCTGACTTCATTTGATATTTTTCATGCATTTAATGATTTATTTTGAGCTAAATGACCCTGAATTTGAAAAGCAGTACAAATGAACTCCGAAAAGGTTGTAACTTGGCATGACATCATAATTTCACCCACATAGAAACTTCTAGAGAGGTGAGAGGGTTACGACAAAAACTGGATGCACTTCTGGTACAAATTGGACAATCTATTAAGAAGTATGAGGGTTTCGGACGAAAACTCGTCTATTACAACAGGGATTCATTTTTAATAACTTATTTTAACTCCATATTTTTTGTCTGTTCAATATGCACCATTCAAAGGCACATCATCAATTTTCAACCCTTTCTGACTTCATTTGATATTTTTCATGCATTTAATGACTTATTTTGAGCTAAATGACCCTGAATTTGAAAAGCACTACAAATGAACTTTGAAAAGGTTGTAACTTGGCATGACATCATAATTTCACCCACATAGCAACTTCTAGAGAGTTGAGAGGGTTACGCCAAAAACTAGATGCACTTCGTGTACAAATTGGACAATCTCATAAGAAGTATGAGGGTTTCGGACGAAAACTAATCTATTACAAAGGGATTTCATTTTTAATAACTTATTTTAACTCCATACTTTTTGTGTGTTCAATACGCACCATTCAAAGGCACATCATCAATTTTCAACCCTTTCTGACTTCATTTGATATTTCTCATGCATTTAATGATTTATTTTGAGCTAAATGACCCTGAATTTGAAAAGCAGTACAAATGAACCCTGAAAAGGTTGTAACTTGGCATGACATCATAATTTCACCCACATAGCAACTGCTAGAGACTTGAGAGGGTTACGGCAAAAACTGGATGCACTTGGTGTACAAATTGGACAATCTCATAAGAAGTAACAGGCTTTCGGATGAAAACTCATCTATTACAAAGGGATTTCATTTCTAATAACTTATTTTAACTCCCTACTTTTTGTGTGTTCACTATGCACCATTAAAAGGCACATCATCAATTTTCAACCCTTTCTGACTTCATTTGATATTTTTCAGGCATTTAATGATTTATTTTGAGCTAAATGACCCTGAATTTGAAAAGCAGTACAAATGAACCCTAAAAAGGTTATAACTTGGCATGACATCATAATTTCACCCACATAGCAACTTCTAGAGAGTTGAGAGGGTTACGGCAAAAACTGGATGCACTTCGTGTACAAATTGGACAATCTCATAAGAAGTATGAGGGTATCGGACGAAAACTCATCTATTACAAAGGGGATTTCATTTTTAATAACTTATTTTAACTCCATACTTTTTGTGTGTTTAATATGCACCATTCAAAATTACATCATCAATTTTCAACCCTTTCTTACTTCATTTGATATTTTTCATGCATTTAATGATTTATTTTGAGCTAAATGACCCTGAATTTGAAAAGCAGTACAAATGAACCCTAAAAAGTTTATACCTTGGCATGACATCATAATTTCACCCACATAGCAACTTCTAGAGAGTTGAGAGGGTTACGGGAAAAACTGGATGCACTTCGTGTACAAACTGGATAATCTCATAAGAAGTATGATGGTTTCGGACGAAAACTCATCTATTACAAAGGCATTTCATTTTTAATAACTTTTTTTAACTCCATACTTTTTGTGTGTTTAATATGCACCATTCAAAATTACGTCATCAATTTTCAACCCTTTCTGACTTCATTTGATATTTTTCATGCATTTAATGATTTATTTTGAGCTAAATGACCCTGAATTAGAAAAGCAGTACAAATGAACTCTGAAAAGGTTGTAACTTGGCATGACATCATAATTTCACCCACATAGCACCTTCTAGAGAGTTGAGAGGGTTACGACAAAAACTGGATCCACTTCGGGTACAAATTGGACAGTCTCATAAGAAGTATGAGGGTTTCGGACGAAAACTCATCTTTTACAAAGGGATTTCATTTTCAATAACTTATTTTAACTCCATACTTTTTGTGTGTTAAATATGCACCATTCAAAGGCACATCATCAATTTTCAACCCTTTCTGACTTCATTTGATATTTTTCATGCATTTAACGATTTATTTTGCGTTAAATGAACCTGAATTTGAATAGCAGTACAATTGAATCCTGAAAAGGTTGTAACTTGGCATGACATCATAATTTCACCCACATAGAAACTTCTAGAGAGTTGAGAGGGTTACGGGAAAAACTGGATGCACTTCGTGTACAAATTGGACAATCTCATAAGAAGTATGAGGGTTTCGGACGAAAACTCATCTATTACAAAGGGATTTCATTTTTAATTACTTATTTTAACTCCCTACTTTTTGTGTGTTCACTATGCACCATTAAAAGGCACATCATCAATTTTCAACCCTTTCTGACTTCATTTGATATTTTTCAGGCATTTAATGATTTATTTTGAGCTAAATGATCCTGAATTTGAAAAGCAGTACAAATGAACCCTAAAAAGGTTATAACTTGGCATGACATCATAATTTCACCCACATAGCAACTTCTAGAGAGTTGAGAGGGTTACGGCAAAAACTGGATGCACTTCGTGTACAGATTGGACAATCTCATAAGAAGTATGAGGGTTTCAGACGAAAACTCATCTATTACACAGGGATTTAATTTTCAATAAGTTATTTTAACTCCACACATTTTGTGTGTTCAATATGCACCATTGAAAGGCACATCATAAATTTTCAACCCTTCCTGACTTCATTTGATATTATTCATGCATTTAATGATTTATTTTGAGCTAAATGACCCTGAATTGGAAAAGCAATACAAATGAACTCTGAAAAGGATGTAACTAGGCATGACATCATGATTTCACGAACATAGAAACATCTAGAGAGTTGAGAGGGTTATGGTAAAAATTGGATGCACTTCGGGTAGAAATAAGACAATCTCATAAGAAGTAAGAGGGTTTCGGATGAAAACTCATCTATTACAAAGGGATTTCATTTTTAGAAACTTATTTTAACTCCATACTTTTTGTGTGTTAAATAAGCACCATTGAAAGGCACACCATCAAATTTCAACCCTTTCTGACTTCATTTGATATTTTTCATGTATTTAATGATTTATTTTGAGCTAAGTGACAATGAATTGGAAAAGGAGTACAAATGAACTCTGAAAAGGTTGTAACTTGGCATGACATCATAATTTCACCCACATAGCAACTTCTAGAGAGTTGAGAGGGTTACAGCAAAAACTGGATGCACTTCGTATACAAATTGGACAATCTCATAAGAAGTATGAGGGTTTCGGACGAAAACTCGTCTATTACAAAGGGATTTCATTTTTAATAACTTATTTTGACTCCATATTTTTTGTGTGTTCAATATGCACCATTCAAAGGCACGTCATCAATTTTCAACCCTTTCTGACTTCATTTGATATTTTTCATGCATTTAATGATTTATTTTGAGCTAAATGACCCTAAATTTTAAAAGCACTACAAATGAACTCTGAAAAGGTTGTAACTTGGCATGACATCATAATTTCACCCACATAGCAAATTCTAGAGAGTTGAGAGCGTTACGACAAAAACTGGATGCACTTCGTGTACAAATTGGACAATCTCATAAGAAGTATGAGGGTTTCGCACGAAAACTAATCTATTACAAAGGGATTTCAATTTTAATAACTTATTTTAACTAAATACTTTTTGTGTGTTCAATACGCACCATTCAAAGGCACGTCATCAATTTTCAACCCTTTCTGACTTCATTTGATATTTTTCATGCATTTAATGATTTATTTTGAGCTAAATGGACCTGAATTTGAAAAGCAGTACAAATGAACCCTGAAAAGGTTGTAACTTGGCATGACATCATAATTTCACCCACATAGCAACTGCTAGAGAGTTGAGAGGGTTACGGCAAAAATTGGATGCACTTCGTGTACAGAGTGGACAATCTCATAAGAAGTAAGAGGGTTTCGGATGAAAACTCATCTATTACGAACGGATTTCATTTTTAATAACTTATTTTAACTCCAAACTTTTTGTGTGTTAAATAAGCGCCATTCAAAGGCACACCATCAATTTTCAACGCTTTCTGACTTCATTTGATATTTTTCATGCATTTAATGATTTATTTTGAGCTAAATGACCCTGAATTGGAAAACAGTACAAATGAACTCTGAAAAGGTTGTAACTTGACATGACATCATAATTTCACCCACATAGAAACTTCTAGAGAGTTGAGAGGGTTACGGGAAAAACTGGATGCACTTCGTGTACAAATTGGACAATCTCATAAGAAGTATGAGGGTTTCGGACGAAAACTCATCTATTACAAAGGGATTTCATTTTTAATAACTTATTTTAACTCCATACTTTTTGTGTGTTCAATATGCACCATTCAAAGGCACATCATCAGTTTCAACCCTTTTTTTACTTCATTTGATATTTTTCATGCATTTAATGATTTATTTTGAGCTAAATTACCCTGAATTTGAAAATCAGTACAAATGAACTCTCAAAAGGTTGTAACTTGGCATGACATTATAATTTCACCCACATAGAAACTTCTAGAGAGTTGAGAGGGTTGTGGCAAAAACTGGATGCACTTCTGGTACAAGTTGGACAATCTCATAAGAAGTATGAGGGTTTCGGACGAAAACTCATCTATTACAAAGGGATTTCATTTTTAATAACTTATTTTAACTCCACACATTTTGTGTGTTCAATATGCACCATTCAAAGGCACATCATCAATTTTCAACCCTTTCTGACTTCATTTGATATTTTTCATGCATTTAATGATTTATTTTGAGCTAAATGACCCTGAATTTGAAAAGCACTACAAATGAACTCTAAAAAGGTTGTAACTTGGCATGACATCATAATTTCACCCCCACATAAACTTCTAGAGAGTTGAGAGGGTTACGGTAAAAACTGGATGTACTTCGGGTACAAATTGGACAATCTCATAAGAAGTATGAGGGTTTCGGACGAAAACTCATCTATTACGAAGGGATTTCATTTTTAATAACTTATTTTAACTCCATACATTTTCTGTGTTCAATATGCACCATTCAAAGGCACATCATCAGTTTTCAACACTTTTTGACTTCAATTGATATTTTTCATGCATTTAACGATTTATTTTGAGCTAAATGACCCTGAATTTGAAAAGCAGTACAAATGAACTCTGAAAATGTTGTAACTTGGCATGACATCATAATTTCACCCACATAGCAACTTCTAGAGAGTTGAGAGGGTTACGACAAAAACTGGATGCACTTCGTGTACAAATTGGACAATCTCATAAGAAGTATGAGGGTTTCGGACGAAAACTCATCTATTACAAAGGGATTTCATTTTTAAGAACTTATTTCAACTCCATACTTTTTGTGTGTTCAATATGCACCATTCGAAGGCACATCATCAATTGTCAACTCTTTCTGACTTCATTTGATATTTTTCATGCATTTAATGATTTATTTTTAGCTAAATGACCCTGAATTTGAAAAGCAGTAGAATTGAACCCTGAAAAGGTTGTAACTTGACATGACATCATAATTTCACCCACATAGAAACTTCTAGAGAGTTGAGAGGGTTACGGGAAAAACTGGACGCACTTCGTGTACAAATTGGACAAATCTCATAAGAAGTATGAGGGTTTCGGATGAAAACTCATCTATTACAAAGGGATTTCATTTTTAATAACTTATTTTAACTCCATACTTTTTGTGTGTTCAATATGCACCATTCAAAGGCACATCATCAGTTTCAACCCTTTTTTTACTTCATTTGATATTTTTCATGCATTTAATGATTTATTTTGAGCTAAATGACCCTGAATTTGAAAAGCAGTACAAATGAACTCTGAAAAGGTTGTAACTTGGCATGACATTATAATTTCACCCACATAGAAACTTCTAGAGAGTTGAGACGGTTGCGGCAAAAACTGGATGCACTTCTGGTACAAGTTGGACAATCTCATAAGAAGTATGAGGGTTTCGGACGAAAACTCATCTATTACAAAGGGATTTCATTTTTAATAACTTATTTTAACTCCACACATTTTGTGTGTTCAATATGCACCATTCAAAGGCACATCATCAATTTTCAACCCTTTCTGACTTCATTTGATATTTTTCATGCATTTAATGATTTATTTTGAGCTAAATGACCCTGAATTTGAAAAGCACTACAAATGAACTCTGAAAAGGTTGTAACTTGGCATGACATCATAATTTCACCCCCACATAAACTTCTAGAGAGTTGAGAGGGTTACGGCAAAAACTGGATGTACTTCGGGTACAAATTGGACAATCTCATAAGAAGTATGAGGGTTTCGGACGAAAACTCATCTATTACAAAGGGATTTCATTTTTAATAACTTATTTTAACTCCATACATTTTCTGTGTTCAATATGCACCATTCAAAGGCACATCATCAGTTTTCAACCCTTTTTGACTTCAATTGATATTTTTCATGCATTTAATGATTTATTTTGAGCTAAATGACCCTGAATTTGAAAAGCACTACAAATGAACTCTGAAAAGGTTGTAACTTGGCATGACATCATAATTTCACCCACATAGCAACTTCTAGAGAGTTGAGAGGGTTACGGCAAAAACTGGATGCACTTCGTGCACAAATTGGACAATCTCATAAGAAGTAAGAGGGTTTCGGATGAAAACTCATCTATTACAAAGGGATTTCATTTTTAATAACTTATTTTAACTCCATACTTTTTGTGTGTTAAATAAGCACCATTCAAAGGCACACCATCAAATTTCAACCCTTTCTGACTTCATTTGATATTTTTCATGCATTTAATGATTTATTTTGAGCTAAATGACAATGAATTGGAAAAGGAGTACAAATGAACTCTGAAAAGGTTGTAACTTGGCATGACATCATAATTTCACCCACATAGCAACTTCTAGAGAGTTGAGAGGGTTACGGCAAAAACTGGATGCACTTCGTATACAAATTGGACAATCTCATCAGAAGTATGAGGGTTTCGGACGAAAACTCGTCTATTACAAAGGGATTTCATTTTTAATAACTTATTTTAACTCCATATTTTTTGTGTGTTCAATATGCACCATTCAAAGGCACATCATCAATTTTCAACCCTTTCTGACTTCATTGGATATTTTTCATGCATTTAATGATTTATTTTGAGCTAAATGACCCTGAATTTTAAAAGCACTCCAAATGAACTCTGAAAAGGTTGTAACTTGGCATGACATCATAATTTCACCCACATAGCAAATTCTAGAGAGTTGAGAGCGTTACGACAAAAACTGGATGCACTTCGTGTACAAATTGGACAATCTCATAAGAAGTATGAGGGTTTCGCACAAAAACTAATCTATCACAAAGGGATTTCAATTTTAATAACTTATTTTAACTAAATACTTTTTGTGTGTTCAATACGCACCATTCAAAGGCACATCATCAATTTTCAACCCTTTCTGACTTCATTTGATATTTTTCATGCATTTAATGATTTATTTTGAGCTAAATGGACCTGAATTTGAAAAGCAGTACAAATGAACCCTGAAAAGGTTGTAACTTGGCATGACATCATAATTTCACCCACATAGCAACTGCTAGAGAGTTGAGAGGGTTACAGCAAAAATTGGATGCACTTCGTGTACAAATTGGACAATCTCATAAGAAGTAAGAGGGTTTCGGATGAAAACTCATCTATTACCAATTGATTTCATTTTTAATAACTTATTTTAACTCCAAACTTTTTGTGTGTTAAATAAGCGCCATTCAAAGGCACACCATCAATTTTCAACCCTTTCTGACTTCATTTCATATTTTTCATGCATTTAATGATTTATTTTGAGCTAAATGACCCTGAATTGGAAAACAGTACAAATGAACTCTGAAAAGGTTGTAACTTGACATGACATCATAATTTCACCCACATAGAAACTTCTAGAGAGTTGAGAGGGTTACGGGAAAAACTAGATGCACTTCGTGTACAAATTGGACAATCTCATAAGAAGTATGAGGGTTTCGGACGAAAACTCATCTATTACAAAGGGATTTCATTTTTAATAACTTATTTTAACTCCATACTTTTTGTGTGTTCAATATGCACCATTCAAAGGCACATCATCAGTTTCAACCCTTTTTTTACTTCATTTGATATTTTTCATGCATTTAATGATTTATTTTGAGCTAAATGACCCTGAATTTGAAAAGCAGTACAAATGAACTCTGAAAAGGTTGTAACTTGGCATGACATTATAATTTCACCCACATAGAAAATTCTAGAGAGTTGAGAGGGTTGTGGCAAAAACTGGATGCACTTCTAGTACAAGTTGGACAATCTCATAAGAAGTATGAGGGTTTCGGACGAAAACTCATCTATTACAAAGGGATTTCATTTTTAATAACTTATTTTAACTCCACACATTTTGTGTGTTCAATATGCACCATTCAAAGGCACATCATCAATTTTCAACCCTTTGTGACTTCATTTGATATTTTTCATGCATTTAATGATTTATTTTGAGCTAAATGACCCTGAATTTGAAAAGCACTACAAATGAACTCTGAAAAGGTTGTAACTTGGCATGACATCATAATTTCACCCCCACATAAACTTCTAGAGAGTTGAGAGGGTTACGGCAAAAACTGGATGTACTTCGGGTACAAAGTGGACAATCTCATAAGAAGTATGAGGGTCTCGGACGAAAACTCATCTATTACAAAGGGATTTCATTTTTAATAACTTATTTTAACTCCATACATTTTCTGTGTTCAATATGCACCATTCAAAGGCACATCATCAGTTTTCAACCCTTTTTGACTTCAATTGATATTTTTCATGCATTTAACGATTTATTTTGAGCTAAATGACCCTGAATTTGAAAAGCAGTACAAATGAACTCTGAAAATGTTGTAACTTGGCATGACATCATAATTTCACCCACATAGCAACTTCTAGAGAGTTGAGAGGGTTACGACAAAATATGGATGCACTTCGTGTACAAATTGGACAATCTCATAAGAAGTATGAGGGTTTCGGACGAAATTTCATCTATTACAAAGGGATTTCATTTTTAATAACTTATTTCAACTCCATACTTTTTGTGTGTTCAATATGCACCATTCAAAGGCACATCATCAATTGTCAACTCTTTCTGACTTCATTTGATATTTTTCATGCATTTAATGATTTAGTTTTAGCTAAATGACCCTGAATTTGAAAAGCAGTAGAATTGAACCCTGAAAAGGTTGTAACTTGACATGACATCATAATTTCACCCACATAGAAACTTCTAGAGAGTTGAGAGGGTTACGGGAAAAACTGGATGCACTTCGTGTACAAATTGGACAATCTCATAAGAAGTATGAGGGTTTCGGACGAAAACTCATCTATTACAAAGGGATTTCATTTTTAATAACTTATTTTAACTCCATACTTTTTGTGCGTTCAATATGCACCATTCAAAGGCACATCATCAGTGTCAACCCTTTTTTTACTTCATTTGATATTTTTCATGCATTTAATGATTTATTTTGAGCTAAATGACCCTTAATTTGAAAAGCGGTACAAATGAACTCTGAAAAGGTTGTAACTTGGCATGACATTATAATTTCACCCACATAGAAACTTCTAGAGTTGAGACGGTTGCGGCAAAAATTGGATGCACTTCTGGTACAAGTTGGACAATCTCATAAGAAGTATGAGGGTTTCGGACGAAAACTCATCTATTACAAAGGGATTTCATTTTTAATAACTTATTTTAACTCCACACATTTTGTGTGTTCAATATGCACCATTCAAAGGCACATCATCAATTTTCAACCCTTTCTGACTTCATTTGATATTTTTCATGCATTTAATGATTTATTTTGACCTAAATGACCCTGAATTTGAAAAGCACTACAAATGAACTCTGAAAAGGTTGTAACTTGGCATGACATCATAATTTCACCCCCACATAAACTTCTAGAGAGTTGAGAGGGTTACGGCAAAAACTGGATGTACTTCGGGTACAAATTGCACAATCTCATAAGAAGTATGAGGGTTTCGGACGAAAACTCATCTATTACAAAGGGATTTCATTTTTAATAACTTATTTTAAGTCCATACATTTTCTGTGTTCAATATGCACCATTCAAAGGCACATCATCAGTTTTCAACCCTTTTTGACTTCAATTGATATTTTTCATGCATTTAATGATTTATTTTGAGCTAAATGACCCTGAATTTGAAAAGCAGTACAAATGAACTCTGAAAATGTTGTAACTTGGCATGACATCATAATTTCACCCACATAGCAACTTCTAGAGAGTTGAGAGGGTTACGACAAAAACTGGATGCACTTCGTGTACAAATTGGACAATCTCATAAGAAGTATGAGGGTTTCGGACGAAATTTCATCTATTACAAAGGGATTTCATTTTTAATAACTTATTTCAACTCCATACTTTTTGTGTGTTCAATATGCACCATTCAAAGGCACATCATCAATTGTCAACTCTTTCTGACTTCATTTGATATTTTTCATGCATTTAATGATTTATTTTTAGCTAAATGACCCTGAATTTGAAAAGCAGTACAATTGATCCCTGAAAAGGTTGTAACTTGACATGACAACATAATTTCACCCACATAGAAACTTCTAGAGAGTTGAGAGGGTTACGGGAATAACTGGATGCACTTCGTGTACAAATTGGACAATCTCATAAGAAGTATGAGGGTTTCGGACGAAAA
Organism: Hordeum marinum; assembly: GCA_022496015.1. Lineage (NCBI taxonomy): Eukaryota > Viridiplantae > Streptophyta > Magnoliopsida > Poales > Poaceae > Hordeum > Hordeum marinum. The sequence continues at coordinate 49,123 of JAAAWK010000904.1, forward strand.
CTCATCTATTACAAAGGGATTTCATTTTTAATAACTTATTTTAACTCCATACTTTTTGTGTGTTCAATATGCACCATTCAAAGGCACATCATCAGTTTCAACCCTTTTTTTACTTCATTTGATATTTTTCATGCATTTAATGATTTATTTTGAGCTAAATTACCCTGAATTTGAAAATCAGTACAAATGAACTCTCAAAAGGTTGTAACTTGGCATGACATTATAATTTCACCCACATAGAAACTTCTAGAGAGTTGAGAGGGTTGTGGCAAAAACTGGATGCACTTCTGGTACAAGTTGGACAATCTCATAAGAAGTATGAGGGTTTCGGACGAAAACTCATCTATTACAAAGGGATTTCATTTTTAATAACTTATTTTAACTCCACACATTTTGTGTGTTCAATATGCACCATTCAAAGGCACATCATCAATTTTCAACCCTTTCTGACTTCATTTGATATTTTTCATGCATTTAATGATTTATTTTGAGCTAAATGACCCTGAATTTGAAAAGCACTACAAATGAACTCTGAAAAGGTTGTAACTTGGCATGACATCATAATTTCACCCCCACATAAACTTCTAGAGAGTTGAGAGGGTTACGGTAAAAACTGGATGTACTTCGGGTACAAATTGGACAATCTCATAAGAAGTATGAGGGTTTCGGACGAAAACTCATCTATTACAAAGGGATTTCATTTTTAATAACTTATTTTAACTCCATACATTTTCTGTGTTCAATATGCACCATTCAAAGGCACATCATCAGGTTTCAACACTTTTTGACTTCAATTGATATTTTTCATGCATTTAACGATTTATTTTGAGCTAAATGACCCTGAATTTGAAAAGCAGTACAAATGAACTCTGAAAATGTTGTAACTTGGCATGACATCATAATTTCACCCACATAGCAACTTCTAGAGAGTTGAGAGGGTTACGACAAACACTGGATGCACTTCGTGTACAAATTGGACAATCTCATAAGAAGTATGAGGGTTTCGGACGAAAACTCACCTATTACAAAGGGATTTCATTTTTAATAACTTATTTCAACTCCATACTTTTTGTGTGTTCAATATGCACCATTCAAAGGCACATCATCAATTGTCAACCCTTTCTGACTTCATTTGATATTTTTCATGCATTTAATGATTTATTTTTAGCTAAATGACCCTGAATTTGAAAAGCAGTAGAATTGAACCCTGAAAAGGTTGTAACTTGACATGACATCATAATTTCACCCACATAGCAACTTCTAGAGAGTTGAGAGGGTTACGGCAAAAACTGGATGCACTTCGTATACAAATTGGACAATCTCATAAGATGTATGAGGGTTTCGGACGAAAACTCGTCTATTACAAAGGGATTTCATTTTTAATAACTTATTTTAACTCCATATTTTTTGTGTGTTCAATATGCACCATTCAAAGGCACATCATCAATTTTCAACCCTTTCTGACTTCATTGGATATTTTTCATGCATTTAATGATTTATTTTGAGCTAAATGACCCTGAATTTTAAAAGCACTCCAAATGAACTCTGAAAAGGTTGTAACTTGGCATGACATCATAATTTCACCCACATAGCAAATTCTAGAGAGTTGAGAGCGTTACGACAAAAACTGGATGCACTTCGTGTACAAATTGGACAATCTCATAACAAGTATGAGGGTTTCGCACGAAAACTAATCTATTACAAAGGGATTTCAATTTTAATAACTTATTTTAACTAAATACTTTTTGTGTGTTCAATACGCACCATTCAAAGGCACATCATCAATTTTCAACCCTTTCTGACTTCATTTGATATTTTTCATGCATTTAATTATTTATTTTGAGCTAAATGGACCTGAATTTGAAAAGCAGTACAAATGAACCCTGAAAAGGTTGTAACTTGGCATGACATCATAATTTCACCCACATAGCAACTGCTAGAGAGTTGAGAGGGTTACAGCAAAAATTGGATGCACTTCGTGTACAGATTGGACAATCTCATAAGAAGTAAGAGGGTTTCGGATGAAAACTCATCTATTACCAATTGATTTCATTTTTAATAACTTATTTTAACTCCAAACTTTTCCTGTGTTAAATAAGCGCCATTCAAAGGCACACCATCAATTTTCAACCCTTTCTGACTTCATTTCATATTTTTCATGCATTTAATGATTTATTTTGAGCTAAATGACCCTGAATTGGAAAACAGTATAAATGAACTCTGAAAAGGTTGTAACTTGACATGACATCATAATTTCACCCACATAGAAACTTCTAGAGAGTTGAGAGGGTTACGGGAAAAACTGGATGCACTTCGTGTACAAATTGGACAATCTCATAAGAAGTATGAGGGTTTCGGACGAAAACTCATCTATTACAAAGGGATTTCATTTTTAATAACTTATTTTAACTCCATACTTTTTGTGTGTTCAATATGCACCATTCAAAGGCACATCATCAGTTTCAACCCTTTTTTTACTTCATTTGATATTTTTCATGCATTTAATGATTTATTTTGAGCTAAATGACCCTGAATTTGAAAAGCAGTACAACTGAACTCTGAAAAAGTTGTAACTTGGCATGACATTATAATTTCACCCACATAGAAAATTCTAGAGAGTTGAGAGGGTTGTGGCAAAAACTGGATGCACTTCTAGTACAAGTTGGACAATCTCATAAGAAGTATGAGGGTTTCGGACGAAAACTCATCTATTACAAAGGGATTTCATTTTTAATAACTTATTTTAACTCCACACATTTTGTGTGTTCAATATGCACCATTCAAAGGCACATCATCAATTTTCAACCCTTTCTGACTTCATTTGATATTTTTCATGCATTTAATGATTTATTTTGAGCTAAATGACCCTGAATTTGAAAAGCACTACAAATGAACTCTGAAAAGGTTGTAACTTGGCATGACATCATAATTTCACCCCCACATAAACTTCTAGAGAGTTGAGAGGGTTACGGCAAAAACTGGATGTACTTCGGGTACAAAGTGGACAATCTCATAAGAAGTATGAGGGTCTCGGACGAAAACTCATCTATTACAAACGGATTTCATTTTTAATAACTTATTTTAACTCCATACATTTTCTGTGTTCAATATGCACCATTCAAAGGCACATCATCAGTTTTCAACCCTTTTTGACTTCAATTGATATTTTTCATGCATTTAACGATTTATTTTGAGCTAAATGACCCTGAATTTGAAAAGCAGTACAAATGAACTCTGAAAATGTTGTAACTTGGCATGACATCATAATTTCACACACATAGCAACTTCTAGAGAGTTGAGAGGGTTACGACAAAATATGGATGCACTTCGTGTACAAATTGGACAATCTCATAAGAAGTATGAGGGTTTCGGACGAAATTTCATCTATTACAAAGGGATTTCATTTTTAATAACTTATTTCAACTCCATACTTTTTGTGTGTTCAATATGCACCATTCAAAGGCACATCATCAATTGTCAACCCTTTCTGACTTCATTTGATATTTTTCATGCATTTAATTATTTATTTTGAGCTAAATGGACCTGAATTTGAAAAGCAGTACAAATGAACCCTGAAAAGGTTGTAACTTGGCATGACATCATAATTTCACCCACATAGCAACTGCTAGAGAGTTGAGAGGGTTACAGCAAAAATTGGATGCACTTCGTGTACAGATTGGACAATCTCATAAGAAGTAAGAGGGTTTCGGATGAAAACTCATCTATTACCAATTGATTTCATTTTTAATAACTTATTTTAACTCCAAACTTTTCCTGTGTTAAATAAGCGCCATTCAAAGGCACACCATCAATTTTCAACCCTTTCTGACTTCATTTCATATTTTTCATGCATTTAATGATTTATTTTGAGCTAAATGACCCTGAATTGGAAAACAGTACAAATGAACTCTGAAAAGGTTGTAACTTGACATGACATCATAATTTCACCCACATAGAAACTTCTAGAGAGTTGAGAGGGTTACGGGAAAAACTGGATGCACTTCGTGTACAAATTGGACAATCTCATAAGAAGTATGAGGGTTTCGGACGAAAACTCATCTATTACAAAGGGATTTCATTTTTAATAACTTATTTTAACTCCATACTTTTTGTGTGTTCAATATGCACCATTCAAAGGCACATCATCAGTTTCAACCCTTTTTTTACTTCATTTGATATTTTTCATGCATTTAATGATTTATTTTGAGCTAAATGACCCTGAATTTGAAAAGCAGTACAACTGAACTCTGAAAAAGTTGTAACTTGGCATGACATTATAATTTCACCCACATAGAAAATTCTAGAGAGTTGAGAGGGTTGTGGCAAAAACTGGATGCACTTCTAGTACAAGTTGGACAATCTCATAAGAAGTATGAGGGTTTCGGACGAAAACTCATCTATTACAAAGGGATTTCATTTTTAATAACTTATTTTAACTCCACACATTTTGTGTGTTCAATATGCACCATTCAAAGGCACATCATCAATTTTCAACCCTTTCTGACTTCATTTGATATTTTTCATGCATTTAATGATTTATTTTGAGCTAAATGACCCTGAATTTGAAAAGCACTACAAATGAACTCTGAAAAGGTTGTAACTTGGCATGACATCATAATTTCACCCCCACATAAACTTCTAGAGAGTTGAGAGGGTTACGGCAAAAACTGGATGTACTTCGGGTACAAAGTGGACAATCTCATAAGAAGTATGAGGGTCTCGGACGAAAACTCATATATTACAAAGGGATTTCATTTTTAATAACTTATTTTAACTCCATACATTTTCTGTGTTCAATATGCACCATTCAAAGGCACATCATCAGTTTTCAACCCTTTTTGACTTCAATTGATATTTTTCATGCATTTAACGATTTATTTTGAGCTAAATGACCCTGAATTTGAAAAGCAGTACAAATGAACTCTGAAAATGTTGTAACTTGGCATGACATCATAATTTCACACACATAGCAACTTCTAGAGAGTTGAGAGGGTTACGACAAAATATGGATGCACTTCGTGTACAAATTGGACAATCTCATAAGAAGTATGAGGGTTTCGGACGAAATTTCCTCTATTACAAAGGGATTTCATTTTTAATAACTTATTTCAACTCCATACTTTTTGTGTGTTCAATATGCACCATTCAAAGGCACATCATCAATTGTCAACTCTTTCTGACTTCATTTGATATTTTTCATACATTTAATGATTTAGTTTTAGCTAAATGACCCTGAATTTGAAAAGCAGTAGAATTGAACCCTGAAAAGGTTGTAACTTGACATGAAATCATAATTTCACCCACATAGAAACTTCTAGAGAGTTGAGAGGGTTACGGGAAAAACTGGATGCACTTCGTGTACAAATTGGACAATCTCATAAGAAGTATGAGGGTTTCGGACGAAAACTCATCTATTACAAAGGGATTTCATTTTTAATAACTTATTTTAACTCCATACTTTTTGTGTGTTCAATATGCACCATTCAAAGGCACATCATCAGTTTCAACCCTTTTTTTTACTTCATTTGATATTTTTCATGCATTTAATGATTTATTTTGAGCTAAATGACCCTGAATTTGAAAAGCAGTACAAATGAACTCTGAAAAGGTTGTAACTTGGCATGACATTATAATTTCACCCACATAGAAACTTCTAGAGAGTTGAGACGGTTGCGGCAAAAATTGGATGCACTTCTGGTACAAGTTGGACAATCTCATAAGAAGTATGAGGGTTTCGGACGAAAACTCATCTATTACAAAGGGATTTCATTTTTAATACCTTATTTTAACTCCACGCATTTTGTGTGTTCAATATGCACCATTCAAAGGCACATCATCAATTTTCAACCCTTTCTGACTTCATTTGATATTTTTCATGCATTTAATGATTTATTTTGAGCTAAATGACCCTGAATTTGAAAAGCACTACAAATGAACTCTGAAAAGGTTGTAACTTGGCATGACATCATAATTTCACCCCCACATAAACTTCTAGAGAGTTGAGAGGGTTACGGCAAAAACTGGATGTACTTCGGGTACAAATTGGACAATCTCATAAGAAGTATGAGGGTTTCGGACGAAAACTCATCTATTACAAAGGGATTTCATTTTTAATAACTTATTTTAACTCCATACATTTTCTGTGTTCAATATGCACCATTCAAAGGCACATCATCAGTTTTCAACCCTTTTTGACTTCAATTGATATTTTTCATGCATTTAATGATTTATTTTGAGCTAAATGACCCTGAATTTGAAAAGCAGGACAAATGAACTCTGAAAATGTTGTAACTTGGCATGACATCATAATTTCACCCACATAGCAACTTCTAGAGAGTTGAGAGGGTTACGACAAAAACTGGATGCACTTCGTGTACTAATTGGACAATCTCATAAGAAGTATGAGGGTTTCGGACGAAATTTCATCTATTACAAAGGGATTTCATTTTTAATAACTTATTTCAACTCCATACTTTTTGTGTGTTCAATATGCACCATTCAAAGGCACATCATCAATTGTCAACTCTTTCTGACTTCATTTGATATTTTTCATGCATTTAATGATTTATTTTTAGCTAAATGACCCTGAATTTGAAAAGCAGTAGAATTGTACCCTGAAAAGGTTGTAACTTGACATGACATCATAATTTCACCCACATAGAAACTTCTAGAGAGTTGAGAGGGTTACGGGAAAAACTGGATGCACTTCGTGTACAAATTGGACAATCTCATAAGAAGTATGAGGGTTTCGGACGAAAACTCATCTATTACAAAGGGATTTCATTTTTAATAACTTATTTTAACTCCATACTTTTTGTGTGTTAAATAAGCACCATTCAAAGGCACACCATCAAATTTCAACCCTTTCTGACTTCATTTGATATTTTTCATGCATTTAATGATTTATTTTGAGCTAAATGACAATGAATTGGAAAAGGAGTACAAATGAACTCTGAAAAGGTTGTAACTTGGCATGACATCATTATTTCACCCACATAGCAACTTCTAGAGAGTTGAGAGCGTTACGGCAAAAACTGGATGCACATCGTATACAAATTGGACAATCTCATAAGAAGTATGAGGGTTTCGGACGAAAACTCGTCTATTACAAAGGGATTTCATTTTTAATAACTTATTTTAACTCCATATTTTTTGTGTGTTCAATATGCACCATTCAAAGGCACATCATCAATTTTCAACCCTTTCTGACTTCATTTGATATTTTTCATGCATTTAATGATTTATTTTGAGCTAAATGACCCTGAATTTTAAAAGCACTACAAATGAACTCTGAAAAGGTTGTAACTTGGCATGACATCATAATTTCACCCACATAGCAAATTCTGGAGAGTTGAGAGCGTTACGACAAAAACTGGATGCACTTCGTGTACAAATTGGACAATCTCATAAGAAGTATGAGGGTTTCGCACGAAAACTAATCTATTACAAAGGGATTTCAATTTTAATAACTTATTTTAACTAAATACTTTTTGTGTGTTCAATACGCACCATTCAAAGGCACATCATCAATTTTCAACCCTTTCTGACTTCATTTGATATTTTTCATGCATTTAATGATTTATTTTGAGCTAAATGGACCTGAATTTGAAAAGCAGTACAAATGAACCATGAAAAGGTTGTAACTTGGCATGACATCATAATTTCACCCACATAGCAACTGCTAGAGAGTTGAGAGGGTTACGGCAAAAATTGGATGCACTTCGTGTACAGATTGGACAATCTCATAAGAAGTAAGAGGGTTTCGGATGAAAACTCATCTATTACAAACGGATTTCATTTTTAATAACTTATTTTAACTCCAAACTTTTTGTGTGTTAAATAAGCGCCATTCAAAGGCACACCATCAATTTTCAACCCTTTCTGACTTCATTTGATATTTTTCATGCATTTAATGATTTATTTTGAGCTAAATGACCCTGAATTGGAAAACAGTACAAATGAACTCTGAAAAGGTTGTAACTTGACATGACATCATAATTTCACCCACATAGAAACTTCTAGAGAGTTGAGAGGGTTACGGGAAAAACTGGATGCACTACGTGTACAAATTGGACAATCTCATAAGAAGTATGAGGGTTTCGGACGAAAACTCATCTATTACAAAGGGATTTCATTTTTAATAACTTATTTTAACTCCATACATTTTCTGTGTTCAATATGCACCATTCAAAGGCACATCATCAGTTTTCAACCCTTTTTGACTTCAATTGATATTTTTCATGCATTTAATGATTTATTTTGAGCTAAATGACCCTGAATTTGAAAAGCAGGACAAATGAACTCTGAAAATGTTGTAACTTGGCATGACATCATAATTTCACCCACATAGCAACTTCTAGAGAGTTGAGAGGGTTACGACAAAAACTGGATGCACTTCGTGTACAAATTGGACAATCTCATAAGAAGTATGAGGGTTTCGGACGAAATTTCATCTATTACAAAGGGATTTCATTTTTAATAACTTATTTCAACTCCATACTTTTTGTGTGTTCAATATGCACCATTCAAAGGCACATCATCAATTGTCAACTCTTTCTGACTTCATTTGATATTTTTCATGCATTTAATGATTTATTTTTAGCTAAATGACCCTGAATTTGAAAAGCAGTAGAATTGAACCCTGAAAAGGTTGTAACTTGACATGACATCATAATTTCACCCACATAGAAACTTCTAGAGAGTTGAGAGGGTTACGGGAAAAACTGGATGCACTTCGTGTACAAATTGGACAATCTCATAAGAAGTATGAGGGTTTCGGACGAAAACTCATCTATTACAAAGGGATTTCATTTTTAATAACTTATTTTAACTCCATACTTTTTGTGTGTTAAATAAGCACCATTCAAAGGCACACCATCAAATTTCAACCCTTTCTGACTTCATTTGATATTTTTCATGCATTTAATGATTTATTTTGAGCTAAATGACAATGAATTGGAAAAGGAGTACAAATGAACTCTGAAAAGGTTGTAACTTGGCATGACATCATTATTTCACCCACATAGCAACTTCTAGAGAGTTGAGAGCGTTACGGCAAAAACTGGATGCACATCGTATACAAATTGGACAATCTCATAAGAAGTATGAGGGTTTCGGACGAAAACTCGTCTATTACAAAGGGATTTCATTTTTAATAACTTATTTTAACTCCATATTTTTTGTGTGTTCAATATGCACCATTCAAAGGCACATCATCAATTTTCAACCCTTTCTGACTTCATTTGATATTTTTCATGCATTTAATGATTTATTTTGAGCTAAATGACCCTGAATTTTAAAAGCACTACAAATGAACTCTGAAAAGGTTGTAACTTGGCATGACATCATAATTTCACCCACATAGCAAATTCTAGAGAGTTGAGAGCGTTACGACAAAAACTGGATGCACTTCGTGTACAAATTGGACAATCTCATAAGAAGTATGAGGGTTTCGCACGAAAACTAATCTATTACAAAGGGATTTCAATTTTAATAACTTATTTTAACTAAATACTTTTTGTGTGTTCAATACGCACCATTCAAAGGCACATCATCAATTTTCAACCCTTTCTGACTTCATTTGATATTTTTCATGCATTTAATGATTTATTTTGAGCTAAATGGACCTAAATTTGAAAAGCAGTACAAATGAACCATGAAAAGGTTGTAACTTGGCATGACATCATAATTTCACCCACATAGCAACTGCTAGAGAGTTGAGAGGGTTACGGCAAAAATTGGATGCACTTCGTGTACAGATTGGACAATCTCATAAGAAGTAAGAGGGTTTCGGATGAAAACTCATCTATTACAAACGGATTTCATTTTTAATAACTTATTTTAACTCCAAACTTTTTGTGTGTTAAATAAGCGCCATTCAAAGGCACACCATCAATTTTCAACCCTTTCTGACTTCATTTGATATTTTTCATGCATTTAATGATTTATTTTGAGCTAAATGACCCTGAATTGGAAAACAGTACAAATGAACTCTGAAAAGGTTGTAACTTGACATGACATCATAATTTCACCCACATAGAAACTTCTAGAGAGTTGAGAGGGTTACGGGAAAAACTGGATGCACTTCGTGTACAAATTGGACAATCTCATGAGAAGTATGAGGGTTTCGGATGAAAACTCATCTATTACAAAGGGGTTTCATTTTTAATAACTTATTTTAACTCCATACTTTTTGTGTGTTCAATATGCACCATTCAAAGGCACATCATCAGTTTCAACCCTTTTTTTACTTCATTTGATATTTTTCATGCATTTAATGATTTATTTTGAGCTAAATGACCCTGAATTTGAAAAGCAGTACAAATGAACTCTGAAAAGGTTGTAACTTGGCATGACATTATAATTTCACCCACATAGGAACTTCTAGAGAGTTGAGAGGGTTGTGGCAAAAACTGGATGCACTTCTAGTACAAGTTGGACAATCTCATAAGAAGTATGAGGGTTTCGGACGAAAACTCATCTATTACAAAGGGATTTCATTTTTAATAACTTATTTTTACTCCACACATTTTGTGTGTTCAATATGCACCATTCAAAGGCACATCATCAATTTTCAACCCTTTCTGACTTCATTTGATATTTTTCATGCATTTAATGATTTATTTTGAGCTAAATGACCCTGAATTTGAAAAGCACTACAAATGAACTCTGAAAAGGTTGTAACTTGGCATGACATCATAATTTCACCCCCACATAAACTTCTAGAGAGTTGAGAGGGTTACGGCAAAAACTGGATGTACTTCGGGTACAAAGTGGACAATCTCATAAGAAGTATGAGGGTTTCGGACGAAAACTCATCAATTACAAAGGGATTTCATTTTTAATAACTTATTTTAACTCCATACATTTTCTGTGTTCAATATGCACCATTCAAAGGCACATCATCAGTTTTCAACCCTTTTTGACTTCAATTGATATTTTTCATGCATTTAACGATTTATTTTGAGCTAAATGACCCTGAATTTGAAAAGCAGTACAAATGAACTCTGAAAATGTTGTAACTTGGCATGACATCATAATATCACCCACATAGCAACTTCTAGAGAGTTGAGAGGGTTACGACAAAAACTGGATGCACTTCGTGTACAAATTGGACAATCTCATAAGAAGTATGAGGGTTTCGGACGAAATTTCATCTATTACAAAGGGATTTCATTTTTAATAACTTATTTCAACTCCATACTTTTTGTGTGTTCAATATGCACCATTCAAAGGCACATCATCAATTGTCAACTCTTTCTGACTTCATTTGATATTTTTCATGCATTTAATGATTTATTTTTAGCTAAATGACCCTGAATTTGAAAAGCAGTAGAATTGAACCCTGAAAAGGTTGTAACTTGACATGACATCATAATTTCACCCACATAGAAACTTCTAGAGAGTTGAGAGGGTTACGGGAAAAACTGGATGCACTTCGTGTACAAATTGGACAATCTCATAAGAAGTATGAGGGTTTCGGACGAAAACTCATCTATTACAAAGGGATTTCATTTTTAATAACTTATTTTAACTCCATACTTTTTGTGTGTTCAATATGCACCATTCAAAGGCACATCATCAGTTTCAACCCTTTTTTTACTTCATTTGATATTTTTCATGCATTTAATGATTTATTTTGAGCTAAATGACCCTGAATTTGAAAAGCAGTACAAATGAACTCTGAAAAGGTTGTAACTTGGCATGACATTATAATTTCACCCACATAGAAACTTCTAGAGAGTTGAGACGGTTGCGGCAAAAACTGGATGCACTTCTGGTACAAGTTGGACAATCTCATAAGAAGTATGAGGGTTTCGGACGAAAACTCATCTATTACAAAGGCATTTCATTTTTAATAACTTATTTTAACTCCACACATTTTGTGTGTTCAATATGCACCATTCAAAGGCACATCATCAATTTTCAACCCTTTCTGACTTCATTTGATATTTTTCATGCATTTAATTATTTATTTTGAGCTAAATGACCCTGAATTTGAAAAGCACTACAAATGAACTCTGAAAAGGTTGTAACTTGGCATGACATCATGATTTCACCCCCACATAAACTTCTAGGGAGTTGAGAGGGTTACGGCAAAAACTGGATGTACTTCGGGTACAAATTGGACAATCTCATAAGAAGTATGCGGGTTTCGGACGAAAACTCATCTATTACAAAGGCATTTCATTTTTAATAACTTATTTTAACTCCATACATTTTCTGTGTTCAATATGCACCATTCAAAGGCACATCATCAGTTTTCAACCCTTTTTGACTTCAATTGATATTTTTCATGCATTTAATGATTTATTTTGAGCTAAATGACCCTGAATTTGAAAAGCAGTACAAATGAACTCTGAAAATGTTGTAACTTGGCATGACATCATAATTTCACCCACATAGCAACTTCTAGAGAGTTGAGAGGGTTACGACAAAAACTGGATGCACTTCGTGTACAAATTGGACAATCTCATAAGAAGTACGAGGGTTTCGGACGAAAACTCATCTATTACAAAGGGATTTCATTTTTAATAACTTATTTTAACTCAATACTTTTTGTGTGTTCAATATGCACCATTCAAAGGCACATCATCAATTGTCAACTCTTTCTGACTTCATTTGATATTTTTCATGCATTTAATGATTTGTTTTTAGCTAAATGACCCTGAATTTGAAAAGCAGCACAAATGAACTCTGAAAATGTTGTAACTTGGCATGACATCATAGTTTCACCCACATAGCAACTTCTAGAGCGTTGAGAAGGTTTCGGGAAAACTGGATGCACTTCGTGTACATATTGGACAATCTCATAAGAAGTATGAGGGTTTCGGACGAAAACTCATCTATTACAAAGGGATTTCATTTTTAATAACTTATTTTCAGTCCATACTTTTCGTGTGTTCAATATGCACCATTCAAAGGCACATCATCAATTTTCAACCCTTTCTGACTTCATTTGATATTTTTCATGCATTTAATGATTTATTTTGAGCTAAATGACTCTAAATTTTAAAAGCAGTACTATTGAACTCTGAAAAGGTTGTAACTTGGCATGACGTCATAATCTCACCCACATAGAAACTTGTAGAGAGTTGAGAGGGTTACGGCAGAAACTGGATGCACTTTGTGTACAAATTGGACAATCTCATAAGAAGTATGAGGGTTCCGGACGAAAACTCATCTATTACAAAGGGATTTCATTTTTAATAACTTATTTTAACTCCATACTTTTTGTGTGTTCAATAGGCACCATTCAAAGGCACATCATCAATTTTCAACCCTTTCTAACTTCATTTGATATTTTTCATGCATTTAATGATTTATTTTGAGCTAAATGACCCTGAATTTGAAAAGCAGTACTAATGAACTCCGAAAAGGTTGTAACTTGGCATGACATCATGATTTCACCCACATACCAACTTCTAGAGAGTTGAGAGGGTTACGGTAAAAATTGGATGCACTTTGGGTACAAATTGGACAATCTTATAAGAAGTATGAGGGTTTCGGACGAAAACTCATCTTTTACAAAGGGATTTCATTTTCAATAACTTATTTTAACTCCATATTTTGTGTGTGTTCAATATGCACCATTCAAACGCACATCATCAATTTTCAACCCTTTCTGACTTCATTTGATATTTTTCATGCATTTAATGATTTATTTTGAGCTAAATGACCCTAAATTTGAAAAGCAGTACAAATGAACTCTGAAAAGGTTGTAACTTGGCATGACAACATAATTTCACCCACATAGCAACTTCTAGAGAGTTGAGAGGGTTACGGCAAAAACTGGATGCACTTCGTGCACAAATTGGACAATCTCATAAGAAGTATGAGGGTTTCGGACGAAAACTCATCTATTACAAAGGGATTTCATTTTTAATAAATTATTTTAACTCCATACTTTTTGTGTGTTCAATATGCACCATTCAAAGGCACATCATCAATTTTCAACCCTTTCTGACTTCATTTGATATTTTTCATGCATTTAATGATTTATTTTGAGCTAAATGACCCTGAATTTGAAAAGCAGTACAAATGAACTGTGAAAAGGTTGTAACTTGGCATGACATCATAATTTCACCCACATAGCAACTTCCAGAGAGTTGAGAGGGTTACAGCAAAAACTGGATGCACTTCCTGTACAAATTGGACAATCTCATGAGAAGTATGAGGGTTTCGGACGAAAACTCATCTGTTACAAAGGGAATTCATTTTTAATAACTTATTTTAACTCCATACTTTTTGTGTGTTCAATAGGCACCATTCAAAGGCACATCATCAACTTTCAACCCTTTCTCACTTCATTTGATATTTTTCATGCATTTAATGATTTATTTTCAGCTAAATGACCCTGAATTTGAAAAGCAGTACAAATGAACTCTGAAAAGGTTGTAACTTGGCATGACATCATAATTTCACCCACATAGCAACTTCTAGAGAGTTGAGAGGGTTACGGCAAAAACTGGATGCACTTCATGCACAAATTGGACAATCTCATAAGAAGTATGAGGGTTTCGGACGAAAACTCATCTATTACAAAGGGATTTCATTTTTAATAACTTATTTTAACTCCATACTTTTTGTGTGTTCAATATGCACCATTCAAAGGCACATCATCAATTTTCAACCCTTTCTGACTTCATTTGATATTTTTCATGCATTTAATGATTTATTTTGAGCTAAATGACCCTGAATTTGAAAAGCAGTACAATTGAACCTTGAAAAGGTTGTAACTTGGCATGACATCATAATTTCACCCACATAGCAACTTCTAGAGAGTTGAGAGGGTTACGGCAAAAACTGGATGCACTTCGTGTACAAATTGGACAATCTCATAAGAAGTATGAGTGTTTCGGACGAAAACTCATGTATTACAAAGGGATTTCATTTTCAATAACTTATTTTAACTCCATACTTTTTGTGTGTTCAATATGCACCATTCAAAGGCACATCATCAATTGTCAACTCTTTCTGACTTCATTTGATATTTTTCATGCATTTAATGATTTATTTTTAGCTAAATGACCCTGAATTTGAAAAGCAGTAGAATTGAACCCTGAAAAGGTTGTAACTTGACATGACATCATAATTTCACCCACATAGAAACTTCTAGAGAGTTGAGAGGGTTACGGGAAAAACTGGATGCACTTCGTGTACAAATAGGACAATCTCATAAGAAGTATGAGGGTTTCGGACGAAAACTCATCTATTACAAAGGGATTTCATTTTTAATAACTTATTTTAACTCCATACTTTTTGTGTGTTAAATAAGCACCATTCAAAGGCACACCATCAAATTTCAACCCTTTCTGACTTCATTTGATATTTTTCATGCATTTAATGATTTATTTTGAGCTAAATGACAATGAATTGGAAAAGGAGTACAAATGAACTCTGAAAAGGTTGTAACTTGGCATGACATCATAATTTCACCCACATAGCAACTTCTAGAGAGTTGAGAGGGTTACGGCAAAAACTGGATGCACTTCGTATACAAATTGGACAATCTCATAAGAAGTATGAGGGTTTCGGACGAAAACTCGTCTATTACAAAGGGATTTCATTTTTAATAACTTATTTTAACTCCATATTTTTTGTGTGTTCAATATGCACCATTCAAAGGCACATCATCAATTTTCAACCCTTTCTGACTTCATTTGATATTTTTCATGCATTTAATGATTTATTTTGAGCTAAATGACCCTGAATTTTAAAAGCACTACAAATGAACTCTGAAAAGGTTGTAACTTGGCATGACATCATAATTTCACCCACATAGCAAATTCTAGAGAGTTGAGAGCGTTACGACAAAAACTGGATGCACTTCGTGTACAAATTGGACAATCTCATAAGAAGTATGAGGGTTTCGCACGAAAACTAATCTATTACAAAGGGATTTCAATTTTAATAACTTATTTTAACTAAATACTTTTTGTGTGTTCAATACGCACCATTCAAAGGCACATCATCAATTTTCAACCCTTTCTGACTTCATTTGATATTTTTCATGCATTTAATGATTTATTTTGAGCTAAATGGACCTGAATTTGAAAAGCAGTACAAATGAACCATGAAAAGGTTGTAACTTGGCATGACATCATAATTTCACCCACATAGCAACTGCTAGAGAGTTGAGAGGGTTACGGCAAAAATTGGATGCACTTCGTGTACAGATTGGACAATCTCATAAGAAGTAAGAGGGTTTCGGATGAAAACTCATCTATTACAAACGGATTTCATTTTTAATAACTTATTTTAACTCCAAACTTTTTGTGTGTTAAATAAGCGCCATTCAAAGGCACACCATCAATTTTCAACCCTTTCTGACTTCATTTGATATTTTTCATGCATTTAATGATTTATTTTGAGCTAAATGACCCTGAATTGGAAAACAGTACAAATGAACTCTGAAAAGGTTGTAACTTGACATGACATCATAATTTCACCCACATAGAAACTTCTAGAGAGTTGAGAGGGTTACGGGAAAAACTGGATGCACTTCGTGTACAAATTGGACAATCTCATAAGAAGTATGAGGGTTTCGGACGAAAACTCATCTATTACAAAGGGATTTCATTTTTAATAACTTATTTTAACTCCATACTTTTTGTGTGTTCAATATGCACCATTCAAAGGCACATCATCAGTTTCAACCCTTTTTTTACTTCATTTGATATTTTTCATGCATTTAATGATTTATTTTGAGCTAAATGACCCTGAATTTGAAAAGCAGTACAAATGAACTCTGAAAAGGTTGTAACTTGGCATGACATTATAATTTCACCCACATAGGAACTTCTAGAGAGTTGAGAGGGTTGTGGCAAAAACTGGATGCACTTCTAGTACAAGTTGGACAATCTCATAAGAAGTATGAGGGTTTCGGACGAAAACTCATCTATTACAAAGGGATTTCATTTTTAATAACTTATTTTAACTCCACACATTTTGTGTGTTCAATATGCACCATTCAAAGGCACATCATCAATTTTCAACCCTTTCTGACTTCATTTGATATTTTTCATGCATTTAATGATTTATTTTGAGCTAAATGACCCTGAATTTGAAAAGCACTACAAATGAAATCTGAAAAGGTTGTAACTTGGCATGACATCATAATTTCACCCCCACATAAACTTCTAGAGAGTTGAGAGGGTTACGGCAAAAACTGGATGTACTTCGGGTACAAAGTGGACAATCTCATAAGAAGTATGAGGGTTTCGGACGAAAACTCATCTATTACAAAGGGATTTCATTTTTAATAACTTATTTTAACTCCATACATTTTCTGTGTTCAATATGCACCATTCAAAGGCACATCATCAGTTTTCAACCCTTTTTGACTTCAATTGATATTTTTCATGCATTTAACGATTTATTTTGAGCTAAATGACCCTGAATTTGAAAAGCAGTACAAATGAACTCTGAAAATGTTGTAACTTGGCATGACATCATAATTTCACCCACATAGCAACTTCTAGAGAGTTGAGAGGGTTACGACAAAAACTGGATGCACTTCGTGTACAAATTGGACAATCTCATAAGAAGTATGAGGGTTTCGGACGAAATTTCATCTATTACAAAGGGATTTCATTTTTAATAACTTATTTCAACTCCATACTTTTTGTGTGTTCAATATGCACCATTCAAAGGCACATCATCAATTGTCAACTCTTTCTGACTTCATTTGATATTTTTCATGCATTTAATGATTTATTTTTAGCTAAATGACCCTGAATTTGAAAAGCAGTAGAATTGAACCCTGAAAAGGTTGTAACTTGACATGACATCATAATTTCACCCACATAGAAACTTCTAGAGAGTTGAGAGGGTTACGGGAAAAACTGGATGCAATTCGTGTACAAATTGGACAATCTCATAAGAAGTATGAGGGTTTCGAACGAAAACTCATCTATTACAAAGGGATTTCATTTTTAATAACTTATTTTAACTCCATACTTTTTGTGTGTTCAATACGCACCATTCAAAGGCACATCATCAGTTTCAACCCTTTTTTTACTTCATTTGATATTTTTCATGCATTTAATGATTTATTTTGAGCTAAATGACCCTGAATTTGAAAAGCAGTACAAATGAACTCTGAAAAGGTTGTAACTTGGAATGACATTATAATTTCACCCACATAGAAACTTCTAGAGAGTTGAGACGGTTGCGGCAAAAACTGGATGCACTTCTGGTACAAGTTGGACAGTCTCATAAGAAGTATGAGGGTTTCGGACGAAAACTCATCTATTACAAAGGGATTTTATTTTTAATAACTTATTTTAACTCCACACATTTTGTGTGTTCAATATGCACCATTCAAAGGCACATCATCAATTTTCAACCCTTTCTGACTTGATTTGATATTTTTCATGCATTTAATGATTTATTTTGAGCTAAATGACCCTGAATTTGAAAAGCACTACAAATGAACTCTGAAAAGGTTGTAACTTGGCATGACATCATAATTTCACCCCCACATAAACTTCTAGAGAGTTGAGAGGGTTACGGCAAAAACTGGATGTACTTCGGGTACAAATTGGACAATCTCATAAGAAGTATGAGGGTTTCGGACGAAAACTCATCTATTACAAAGGGATTTCATTTTTAATAACTTATTTTAACTCCGTACATTTTCTGTGTTCAATATGCACCATTCAAAGGCACATCATCAGTTTTCAACCCTTTTTGACTTCAATTGATATTTTACATGCATTTAATGATTTATTTTGAGCTAAATGACCCTGAATTTGAAAAGCAGTACAAATAAACTCTGAAAATGTTGTAACTTGGCATGACATCATAATTTCACCCACATAGCAACTTCTAGAGAGTTGAGAGGGTTACGACAAAAACTGGATGCACTTCGTGTACAAATTGGACAATCTCATAAGAAGTACGAAGGTTTGGGACGAAAACTCATCTATTACAAAGGGATTTCATTTTTAATAACTTATTTTAACTCCATACTTTTTGTGTGTTCAATATGCACCATTCAAAGGCACATCATCAATTGTCAACTCTTTCTGACTTCATTTGATATTTTTCATGCATTTAATGATTTATTTTTAGCTAAATAACCCTGAATTTGAAAAGCAGTACAAATGAACTCTGAAAATGTTGTAACTTGGCATGACATCATAGTTTCACCCACATAGCAACTTCTAGAGCGTTGAGAAGGTTTCGGCAAAAACTGGATGCACTTCGTGTACATATTGGACAATCTCATAAGAAGTATGAGGGTTTCGGACGAAAACTCATCTATTACAAAGGGATTTCATTTTTAATAACTTATTTTCAGTCCATACTTTTCGTGTGTTCAATATGCACCATTCAAAGGCACATCATCAATTTTCAACCCTTTCTGACTTCATTTGATATTTTTCATGCATTTAATGATTTATTTTGAGCTAAATGACTCTAAATTTTAAAAGCAGTACTATTGAACCCTGAAAAGGTTGTAACTTGGCATGACGTCATAATTTCACCCACATAGAAACTTGTAGAGAGTTGAGAGGGTTACGGCAGAAACTGGATGCACTTTGTGTACAAATTGGACAATCTCATAAGAAGTATGAGGGTTCCGGACGAAAACTCATCTATTACAAAGGGATTTCATTTTTAATAACTTATTTTAACTCCATACTTTTTGTGTGTTCAATAGGCACCATTCAAAGGCACATCATCAATTTTCAACCCTTTCTAACTTCATTTGATATTTTTCATGCATTTAATGATTTATTTTGAGCTAAATGACCCTGAATTTGAAAAGCAGTACTAATGAACTCCGAAAAGGTTGTAACTTGGCATGACATCATGATTTCACCCACATACCAACTTCTAGAGAGTTGAGAGGGTTACGGTAAAAATTGGATGCACTTTGGGTACAAATTGGACAATCTTATAAGAAGTATGAGGGTTTCGGACGAAAACTCATCTATTACAAAGGGATTTCATTTTTAATAACTTATTTTAACTCCATACTTTTTGTGTGTTCAATACGCACCATTCAAAGGCACATCATCAGTTTCAACCCTTTTTTTACTTCATTTGATATTTTTCATGCATTTAATGATTTATTTTGAGCTAAATGACCCTGAATTTGAAAAGCAGTACAAATGAACTCTGAAAAGGTTGTAACTTGGAATGACATTATAATTTCACCCACATAGAAACTTCTAGAGAGTTGAGACGGTTGCGGCAAAAACTGGATGCACTTCTGGTACAAGTTGGACAGTCTCATAAGAAGTATGAGGGTTTCGGACGAAAACTCATCTATTACAAAGGGATTTTATTTTTAATAACTTATTTTAACTCCACACATTTTGTGTGTTCAATATGCACCATTCAAAGGCACATCATCAATTTTCAACCCTTTCTGACTTGATTTGATATTTTTCATGCATTTAATGATTTATTTTGAGCTAAATGACCCTGAATTTGAAAAGCACTACAAATGAACTCTGAAAAGGTTGTAACTTGGCATGACATCATAATTTCACCCCCACATAAACTTCTAGAGAGTTGAGAGGGTTACGGCAAAAACTGGATGTACTTCGGGTACAAATTGGACAATCTCATAAGAAGTATGAGGGTTTCGGACGAAAACTCATCTATTACAAAGGGATTTCATTTTTAATAACTTATTTTAACTCCGTACATTTTCTGTGTTCAATATGCACCATTCAAAGGCACATCATCAGTTTTCAACCCTTTTTGACTTCAATTGATATTTTACATGCATTTAATGATTTATTTTGAGCTAAATGACCCTGAATTTGAAAAGCAGTACAAATAAACTCTGAAAATGTTGTAACTTGGCATGACATCATAATTTCACCCACATAGCAACTTCTAGAGAGTTGAGAGGGTTACGACAAAAACTGGATGCACTTCGTGTACAAATTGGACAATCTCATAAGAAGTACGAAGGTTTGGGACGAAAACTCATCTATTACAAAGGGATTTCATTTTTAATAACTTATTTTAACTCCATACTTTTTGTGTGTTCAATATGCACCATTCAAAGGCACATCATCAATTGTCAACTCTTTCTGACTTCATTTGATATTTTTCATGCATTTAATGATTTATTTTTAGCTAAATAACCCTGAATTTGAAAAGCAGTACAAATGAACTCTGAAAATGTTGTAACTTGGCATGACATCATAGTTTCACCCACATAGCAACTTCTAGAGCGTTGAGAAGGTTTCGGCAAAAACTGGATGCACTTCGTGTACATATTGGACAATCTCATAAGAAGTATGAGGGTTTCGGACGAAAACTCATCTATTACAAAGGGATTTCATTTTTAATAACTTATTTTCAGTCCATACTTTTCGTGTGTTCAATATGCACCATTCAAAGGCACATCATCAATTTTCAACCCTTTCTGACTTCATTTGATATTTTTCATGCATTTAATGATTTATTTTGAGCTAAATGACTCTAAATTTTAAAAGCAGTACTATTGAACCCTGAAAAGGTTGTAACTTGGCATGACGTCATAATTTCACCCACATAGAAACTTGTAGAGAGTTGAGAGGGTTACGGCAGAAACTGGATGCACTTTGTGTACAAATTGGACAATCTCATAAGAAGTATGAGGGTTCCGGACGAAAACTCATCTATTACAAAGGGATTTCATTTTTAATAACTTATTTTAACTCCATACTTTTTGTGTGTTCAATAGGCACCATTCAAAGGCACATCATCAATTTTCAACCCTTTCTAACTTCATTTGATATTTTTCATGCATTTAATGATTTATTTTGAGCTAAATGACCCTGAATTTGAAAAGCAGTACTAATGAACTCCGAAAAGGTTGTAACTTGGCATGACATCATGATTTCACCCACATACCAACTTCTAGAGAGTTGAGAGGGTTACGGTAAAAATTGGATGCACTTTGGGTACAAATTGGACAATCTTATAAGAAGTATGAGGGTTTCGGACGAAAACTCATCTTTTACAAAGGGATTTCATTTTCAATAACTTATTTTAACTCCATATTTTGTGTGTGTTCAATATGCACCATTCAAAGGCACATCATCAATTTTCAACCCTTTCTGACTTCATTTGATATTTTTCATGCATTTAATGATTTATTTTGAGCTAAATGACCCTAAATTAGAAAAGCAGTACAAATGAACTCTGAAAAGGTTGTAACTTGGCATGACATCATAATTTCACCCACATAGAAACTTCTAGAGAGTTGAGAGGGTTACGGCAAAATCTGGATGCACTTCTGGTACAAATTGGACAATCTCATAAGAAGTATGAGGGTTTCGGACGAAAACTCATTTATTACAAAGGGATTTCATTTTTAATAACTTATTTTAACTCCATATTTTTTGTGTGTTCAATATGCACCATTCAAAGGCACATCATCAATTTTCAACCCTTTCTGACTTCATTTGATATTTTTCATGCATTTAATGATTTATTTTGAGCTAAATGACCCTGAATTTGAAAAGCACGACAAATGAACTCTGAAAAGGTTGTAACTTGGCATGACATCATAATTTCACCCACGCATAAACTTCTAGAGAGTTGAGAGGGTTACAGCAAAAACTGGATGGACTTCGGGTACAAATTGGACAATCTCATAAGAAGTATGAGGGTTTCGGACGAAAACTCATCTATTAGAAAGGGCATTTTTAATAACTTATTTTAACTCCATACTTTTTGTGTGTTCAATATGCACCATTCAAAGGCACATCATCAGTTTTCAACCCTTTTTTACTTCATTTGATATTTTTCATGCATTTAATGATTTATTTTGAGCTAAATGACCCTGAATTTGAAAAGCAGTAGAAATGAACTCTTAAAAGGTTGTAACTTGGCATGACATCATAATTTCACCCACATAGCAACTTCTAGAGAGTTGAGAGGGTTACGACAAAAACTGGATGCACTTCGTGTACAAATTGGACAATCTCATAAGAAGTATGAGGGTTTCGGACGAAAACTCATCTATTACAAAGGGATTTCATTTTTAATAACTTATTTTAACTCCATACTTTTTGTGTGTTCAATATGCACCATTCAAAGGCACATCATCAATTTTCAACTCTTTTTTACTTCATTTGATATTTTTCATGCATTTAATGATTTATTTTGAGCTAAATGACCCTGAATTTGAAAAGCAGTACGAATGAACTCTGAAAAGGTTGTAACTTGGCATGACATCATAATTTCACCCACATAGAAACTTCTAGAGAGTTGAGAGGGTTACGGCAGAAACTGGATGCACTTTGTGTACAAATTGGACAATCTCATAAGAAGTATGAGGGTTCCGGACGAAAACTCATCTATTACAAAGGGATTTCATTTTTAATAACTTATTTTAACTCCATACTTTTTGTGTGTTCAATAGGCACCATTCAAAGGCACATCATCAATTTTCAACCCTTTCTAACTTCATTTGATATTTTTCATGCATTTAATGATTTATTTTGAGCTAAATGACCCTGAATTTGAAAAGCAGTACTAATGAACTCCGAAAAGGTTGTAACTTGGCATGACATCATGAT
Organism: Hordeum marinum; assembly: GCA_022496015.1. NCBI lineage: Eukaryota > Viridiplantae > Streptophyta > Magnoliopsida > Poales > Poaceae > Hordeum > Hordeum marinum. Next base: position 72,663 of record JAAAWK010000904.1, read on the forward strand.
TTCACCCACATACCAACTTCTAGAGAGTTGAGAGGATTACGGTAAAAATTGGATGCACTTTGGGTACAAATTGGACAATCTTATAAGAAGTATGAGGGTTTCGGACGAAAACTCATCTTTTACAAAGGGATTTCATTTTCAATAACTTATTTTAACTCCATATTTTGTGTGTGTTCAATATGCACCATTCAAAGGCACATCATCAATTTTCAACCCTTTCTGACTTCATTTGATATTTTTCATGCATTTAATGATTTATTTTGAGCTAAATGACCCTAAATTAGAAAAGCAGTACAAATGAACTCTGAAAAGGTTGTAACTTGGCATGACATCATAATTTCACCCACATAGAAACTTCTAGAGAGTTGAGAGGGTTACGGCAAAATCTGGATGCACTTCTGGTACAAATTGGACAATCTCATAAGAAGTATGAGGGTTTCGGACGAAAACTCATTTATTACAAAGGGATTTCATTTTTAATAACTTATTTTAACTCCATATTTTTTGTGTGTTCAATATGCACCATTCAAAGGCACATCATCAATTTTCAACCCTTTCTGACTTCATTTGATATTTTTCATGCATTTAATGATTTATTTTGAGCTAAATGACCCTGAATTTGAAAAGCACGACAAATGAACTCTGAAAAGGTTGTAACTTGGCATGACATCATAATTTCACCCACGCATAAACTTCTAGAGAGTTGAGAGGGTTACAGCAAAAACTGGATGGACTTCGGGTACAAATTGGACAATCTCATAAGAAGTATGAGGGTTTCGGACGAAAACTCATCTATTAGAAAGGGCATTTTTAATAACTTATTTTAACTCCATACTTTTTGTGTGTTCAATATGCACCATTCAAAGGCACATCATCAGTTTTCAACCCTTTTTTACTTCATTTGATATTTTTCATGCATTTAATGATTTATTTTGAGCTAAATGACCCTGAATTTGAAAAGCAGTAGAAATGAACTCTTAAAAGGTTGTAACTTGGCATGACATCATAATTTCACCCACATAGCAACTTCTAGAGAGTTGAGAGGGTTACGACAAAAACTGGATGCACTTCGTGTACAAATTGGACAATCTCATAAGAAGTATGAGGGTTTCGGACGAAAACTCATCTATTACAAAGGGATTTCATTTTTAATAACTTATTTTAACTCCATACTTTTTGTGTGTTCAATATGCACCATTCAAAGGCACATCATCAATTTTCAACTCTTTTTTACTTCATTTGATATTTTTCATGCATTTAATGATTTATTTTGAGCTAAATGACCCTGAATTTGAAAAGCAGTACGAATGAACTCTGAAAAGGTTGTAACTTGGCATGACATCATAATTTCACCCACATAGAAACTTCTAGAGAGTTGAGAGGGTTACGGCAGAAACTGGATGCACTTTGTGTACAAATTGGACAATCTCATAAGAAGTATGAGGGTTCCGGACGAAAACTCATCTATTACAAAGGGATTTCATTTTTAATAACTTATTTTAACTCCATACTTTTTGTGTGTTCAATAGGCACCATTCAAAGGCACATCATCAATTTTCAACCCTTTCTAACTTCATTTGATATTTTTCATGCATTTAATGATTTATTTTGAGCTAAATGACCCTGAATTTGAAAAGCAGTACTAATGAACTCCGAAAAGGTTGTAACTTGGCATGACATCATGATTTCACCCACATACCAACTTCTAGAGAGTTGAGAGGATTACGGTAAAAATTGGATGCACTTTGGGTACAAATTGGACAATCTTATAAGAAGTATGAGGGTTTCGGACGAAAACTCATCTTTTACAAAGGGATTTCATTTTCAATAACTTATTTTAACTCCATATTTTGTGTGTGTTCAATATGCACCATTCAAAGGCACATCATCAATTTTCAACCCTTTCTGACTTCATTTGATATTTTTCATGCATTTAATGATTTATTTTGAGCTAAATGACCCTAAATTAGAAAAGCAGTACAAATGAACTCTGAAAAGGTTGTAACTTGGCATGACATCATAATTTCACCCACATAGAAACTTCTAGAGAGTTGAGAGGGTTACGGCAAAATCTGGATGCACTTCTGGTACAAATTGGACAATCTCATAAGAAGTATGAGGGTTTCGGACGAAAACTCATTTATTACAAAGGGATTTCATTTTTAATAACTTATTTTAACTCCATATTTTTTGTGTGTTCAATATGCACCATTCAAAGGCACATCATCAATTTTCAACCCTTTCTGACTTCATTTGATATTTTTCATGCATTTAATGATTTATTTTGAGCTAAATGACCCTGAATTTGAAAAGCACGACAAATGAACTCTGAAAAGGTTGTAACTTGGCATGACATCATAATTTCACCCACGCATAAACTTCTAGAGAGTTGAGAGGGTTACAGCAAAAACTGGATGGACTTCGGGTACAAATTGGACAATCTCATAAGAAGTATGAGGGTTTCGGACGAAAACTCATCTATTAGAAAGGGCATTTTTAATAACTTATTTTAACTCCATACTTTTTGTGTGTTCAATATGCACCATTCAAAGGCACATCATCAGTTTTCAACCCTTTTTTACTTCATTTGATATTTTTCATGCATTTAATGATTTATTTTGAGCTAAATGACCCTGAATTTGAAAAGCAGTAGAAATGAACTCTTAAAAGGTTGTAACTTGGCATGACATCATAATTTCACCCACATAGCAACTTCTAGAGAGTTGAGAGGGTTACGACAAAAACTGGATGCACTTCGTGTACAAATTGGACAATCTCATAAGAAGTATGAGGGTTTCGGACGAAAACTCATCTATTACAAAGGGATTTCATTTTTAATAACTTATTTTAACTCCATACTTTTTGTGTGTTCAATATGCACCATTCAAAGGCACATCATCAATTTTCAACTCTTTTTTACTTCATTTGATATTTTTCATGCATTTAATGATTTATTTTGAGCTAAATGACCCTGAATTTGAAAAGCAGTACGAATGAACTCTGAAAAGGTTGTAACTTGGCATGACATCATAATTTCACCCACATAGAAACTTCTAGAGAGTTGAGAGGGTTACGGCAAAAACTGGATGCACTTCTGGTACAAGTTGGACAATCTCATAAGAAGTATGAGGGTTTCGGACGAAAACTCATCTATTACAAAGGGATTTCATTTTCAATAACTTATTTTAACTCCATATTTTGTGTGTGTTCAATATGCACCATTCAAAGGCACATCATCAATTTTCAACCCTTTCTGACTTCATTTGATATTTTTCATGCATTTAATGATTTATTTTGAGCTAAATGACCCTAAATTTGAAAAGCAGTACAAATGAACTCTGAAAAGGTTGTAACTTGGCATGACAACATAATTTCACCCACATAGCAACTTCTAGAGAGTTGAGAGGGTTACGGCAAAAACTGGATGCACTTCGTGCACAAATTGGACAATCTCATAAGAAGTATGAGGGTTTCAGACGAAAAGTCATCTATTACAAAGGGATTTCATTTTTAATAACTTATTTTAACTCCATACTTTTTGTGTGTTCAATATGCACCATTCAAAGGCACATCATCAATTTTCAACCCTTTCTGACTTCATTTGATATTTTTCATGCATTTAATGATTTATTTTGAGCTAAATGACCCTGAATTTGAAAAGCAGTACAAATGAACTGTGAAAAGGTTGTAACTTGGCATGACATCATAATTTCACCCACATAGCAACTTCTAGAGAGTTGAGAGGGTTACAGCAAAAACTGGATGCACTTCCTGTACAAATTGGACAATCTCATGAGAAGTATGAGGGTTTCGGACGAAATTTCATCTATTACAAAGGGATTTCATTTTTAATAACTTATTTTAACTCCATACTTTTTGTGTGTTCAATAGGCACCATTCAAAGGCACATCATGAACTTTCAACCCTTTCTCACTTCATTTGATATTTTTCATGCATTTAATGATTTATTTTCAGCTAAATGACCCTGAATTTGAAAAGCAGTACAAATGAACTCTGAAAAGGTTGTAACTTGGCATGACATCATAATTTCACCCACATAGCAACTTCTAGAGAGTTGAGAGGGTTGCGGCAAAAACTGGATGCACTTCGTGCATAAATTGGACAATCTCATAAGAAGTATGAGGGTTTCGGACGAAAACTCATCTATTACAAAGGGATTTCATTTTTAATAACTTATTTTAACTCCATACTTTTTGTGTGTTCAATATGCACCATTCAAAGGCACATCATCAATTTTCAACCCTTTCTGACTTCATTTGATATTTTTCATGCATTTAATGATTTATTTTGAGCTAAATGACCCTGAATTTGAAAAGCAGTACAATTGAACCTTGAAAAGGTTGTAACTTGGCATGACATCATAATTTCACCCACATAGAAACTTGTAGAGAGTTGAGAGGGTTACGGCAGAAACTGGATGCACTTCGTGTACAAATTGGACAATCTCATAAGAAGTATGAGGGTTTCGGACGACAACTCATCTATTACAAAGGGAATTCATTTTTAATAACTTATTTTAACTCCATACTTTTTGTGTGTTCAATAGGCACCATTCAAAGGCACATCATCAACTTTCAACCCTTTCTCACTTCATTTGATATTTTTCATGCATTTAATGATTTATTTTCAGCTAAATGACCCTGAATTTGAAAAGCAGTACAAATGAACTCTGAAAAGGTTGTAACTTGGCATGACATCATAATTTCACCCACATAGAAACTTCTAGAGAGTTGAGAGGGTTACGGCAAAATCTGGATGCACTTCTGGTACAAATTGGACAATCTCATAAGAAGTATGAGGGTTTCGGACGAAAACTCATCTATTACAAAGGGATTTCATTTTTAATAACTTATTTTAACTCCATACTTTTTGTGTGTTCAATATGCACCATTCAAAGGCACATCATCAATTTTCAACCCTTTCTGACTTCATTTGATATTTTTCATGCATTTAATGATTTATTTTGAGCTAAATGACCCTGAATTTGAAAAGCACGACAAATGAACTCTGAAAAGGTTGTAACTTGGCATGACATCATAATTTCACCCACGCATAAACTTCTAGAGAGTTGAGAGGGTTACAGCAAAAACTGGATGGACTTCGGGTACAAATTGGACAATCTCATAAGAAGTATGAGGGTTTCGGACGAAAACTCATCTATTAGAAAGGGATTTCATTTTTAATAACTTATTTTAACTCCATACTTTTTGTGTGTTCAATATGCACCATTCAAAGGCACATCATCAGTTTTCAACCCTTTTTTACTTCATTTGATATTTTTCATGCATTTAATGATTTATTTTGAGCTAAATGACCCTGAATTTGAAAAGCAGTAGAAATGAACTCTTAAAAGGTTGTAACTTGGCATGACATCATAATTTCACCCACATAGCAACTTCTAGAGAGTTGAGAGGGTTACGACAAAAACTGGATGCACTTCGTGTACAAATTGGACAATCTCATAAGAAGTATGAGGGTTTCGGACGAAAACTCATCTATTACAAAGGGATTTCATTTTTAATAACTTATTTTAACTCCATACTTTTTGTGTGTTCAATATGCACCATTCAAACGCACATCATCAATTTTCAACTCTTTTTTACTTCATTTGATATTTTTCATGCATTTAATGATTTATTTTGAGCTAAATGACCCTGAATTTGAAAAGCAGTACGAATGAACTCTGAAAAGGTTGTAACTTGGCATGACATCATAATTTCACCCACATAGAAACTTCTAGAGAGTTGAGAGGGTTACGGCAAAAACTGGATGCACTTCTGGTACAAGTTGGACAATCTCATAAGAAGTATGAGGGTTTCGAACGAAAACTCATCTATTACAAAGGGATTTCATTTTTAATAACTTATTTTAACTCCATATTTTTTGTGTGTTCAATATGCACCATTCAAAGGCACATCATCAATTTTTAACCCTTTCTGACTTCATTTGATATTTTTCGTGCATTTAATGATTTATTTTGAGCTAAATGACCCTAAATTTGAAAAGCAGTACAAATGAACTCTGAAAAGGTTGTAACTTGGCATGACATCATAATTTCACCCACATAGCAACTTCTAGAGAGTTGGGAGGGTTACGACAAAAACTGGATACACTTCGTGTACAAATTGGACAATCTCATAAGAAGTATGAGGGTTTCGGACGAAAACTCATCTATTACAAAGGGTTTTCATTTTTAATAACTTACTTTAACTCCATACTTTTTGTGTGTTCAATATGCACCATTCAAAGGCACAAATTCAATTTTTAACTCTTTCTGACTTCATTTGATATTTTTCATGCATTTAATGATTTATTTTGAGCTAAATGACCCTGAATTTGAAAAGCAGTACAAATGAACTCTGAAAAGGTTGTAACTTGGCATGACATCATAGTTTCACCCACATCGCAACTTCTAGAGAGTTGAGAGGGTTACGGCAAAAACTGGATGCACTTCGTGCACAAATTGGACAATCTCATAAGAAGTATGAGGGTTTCGGATGAAAACTCATCTATTACAAAGGGATTTCATTTTTAATAACTTATTTTAACTCCATACTTTTTGTGTCTTCAATATGCACCATTCAAAGGCACATCATCAATTCTCAACCCTTTCTGACTTCATTTGATATTTTTTCATGCATTTAATGATTTATTTTGAGCTAAATGATCCTGAATTTGAAAAGCAGTACAATTGAACCTTGAAAAGGTTGTAACTTGGCATGACATCATAATTTCACCCACATAGAAACTTGTAGAGAGTTGAGAGGGTTACGGCAGAAACTGGATGCACTTCGTGTACAAATTGGACAATCTCATAAGAAGTATGAGGGTTTCGGACGAAAACTCATCTATTACAAAGGGATTTCATTTTTAATAACTTATTTTAACTCCATACTTTTTGTGTGTTCAATAGGCACCATTCAAAGGCACATCATCAATTTTCAACCCTTTCTCACTTCATTTGATATTTTTCATGCATTTAATGATTTATTTTGAGCTAAATGACCCTGAATTTGAAAAGCAGTACAAATGAACTCTGAAAAGGTTGTAACTTGGCATGACATCATAGTTTCACCCACATAGAAACTTCTAGAGAGTTGAGAGGGTTACGGCAAAAACTGGATGCACTTCTGGTACAAATTGGACAATCTCATAAGAAGTATGAGGGTTTCGGACGAAAACTCATCTATTACAAAGGGATTTCATTTTTAATAACTTATTTTAACTCCATATTTTTTGTGTGTTCAATATGCGCCATTCAAAGGCACATCATCAATTTTCAACCCTTTCTGACTTCATTTGATATTTTTCATGCATTTAATGATTTATTTTGAGCTAAATGACCCTGAATTTGAAAAGCACTACAAATGATCTCTGAAAAGGTTGTAACTTGGCATGACATCTTAATTTCACCCACATGGCAACTTCTAGAGAGTTGAGAGGGTTATGACAAAAAACGGATGCACTTCGTGTACAAATTGGACAATCTCATAAGAAGTATGAGGGTTTCGGACGAAAACTCATCTATTACAAAGGGATTTCATTTTTAATAACTTATTTTAACTCCATATTTTTTGTGTGTTAAATATGCACCATTCAAAGGCACATCATCAGTTTTCAACCCTTTCTGACTTCATTTGATATGTTTCATGCACTTAATGATTTATTTTGAGCTAAATGACCCTGAATTTGAAAAGCCGTACAAATGAATTCTGAAAAGGTTGTAACTTGGCATGACATCATAATTTCACCCACATAGCAACTTCTAGAGAGTTTAGAGGGTTACGGAAAAAACTGGATGCATTTCGTGTACAAATTGGACAATCTCATAAGAAGTATGAGGGTTTGGGACGAAAACTCATCTATTACAAAGGGATTTCATTTTTAATAACTTATTTTAACTCCATACTTTTTGTGTGTTGAATATGCACCATTCAAAGGCACATCATCAATTTTCAACCCTTTGTGACTTCATTTGATATTTTTCATGCATTTAATGATTTATTTTGAGATAAATGACCCTGGATTTAAAAAGCAGTACAAATGAACTCTGAAAAGGTTGTAACTTGTCATGACATCATAATTTCACCCACATAGCAACTTCTAGAGAGTTTAGAGGGTTACGACCAAAACTGGATGCACTTCATGTACAAATTGGACAATCTCATAAGAAGTATGAGGGTTTCGGACGAAAAGTCATCTATTACAAAGGGATGTCATTTTTAATAACTTATTTTAACTCCATACTTTTTGTGTGTTCAATATGCACCATTCAAAGGCACATCATCAGTTTTCAACCCTTTCTGACTTCATTTGATATATTTCATTCATTTAATGATTTATTTTGAGCTAAATGACCCTGAATTTGAAAAGCGGTACAAATGAACTCTCAAAAGGTTGTAACTTGGCATGACATCATAATTTCACCCACATAGCAACTTCTAGAGAGTTGAGAGGGTTACGGCAAAAACTGGATGAACTTCGGGAACAAATTGGACAATCTCATAAGAAGTATGATGGTTTCGGACGAAAACTCATCTATTACAAAGGGATTTCATTTCTAATAACTTATTTTAACTCCATACTTTTTGTGTGTTCAATATGCACCATTCAAAGGCACATCATCAATTTTCAACCCTTTCTGACTTCATTTGATATTTGTCATGCATTTAATGATTTATTTTCAGCTAAATGATCCTGAATTTAAAAAGCAGTACAAATGAAGTCTGAAAAGGTTGTAACTTGGCATGACATCATAATTTCACCCACATAGAAACTTCTAGAGAGTTGAGAGGGTTACGGCAAAAACTGGATGCACTTCATGTACAAATTGGACAATCTCATAAGAAGTATGAGGGTTTCGGAGGAAAACTCATCTATTACAAAGGGATTTCATTTTTAATAACTTATTTTAACTCCAATATGCACTATTCAAAGGCACATCATCAATTTTCAACCCTTTCTAACTTCATTTGATATTTTTCATGCATTTAATGATTTATTTTGCGCTAAATGACCCTGAATTTCAAAAGCAGTACAAATGAACTCTGAAAAGGTTGTAACTTGGCATGAATAATAATTTCACCCACATAGAAACTTCTAGAGAGTTGAGAGGGTTACGGCAAAAACTCGATGCACTTCATGTACAAATTGGACAATCTCATAAGAAGTATGAGGGTTTCGTACGAAAACTCATCTATTACAAAGGGATTTCATTTTTAATAACTTATTTTAACTCCATACTTTTTGTGTCTTCAATATGCACCATTCAAAGGCACATCATCAATTTTCAACCCTTTCTGACTTCATTTGATATTTTTCATGCATTTAATGATTTGTTTTGAGCTAAATGACCCTGAATTTGAAAAGCAGTACAAATGAACTCTGAAAAGGTTGTAACTTGGCATGACATCATAATTTCACCCACATAGCAACTTCTAGAGAGTTGAGAGGGTTATGACAGAAACTGGATGCACTTCGTGTACAAATTGGACAATCTCATAAGAAGTATGAGGGTTTCGGACGAAAACTCATCCATTACAAAGGGATTTCATTTTTAATAACTTATTTTAACTTCACACTTTTTGTGTGTTAATATGCACCATTCAAAGGCACATCATCAATTTTCAACCCTTTTTGACATCATTTGATATTTTTCATGCATTTAATGATTTATTTTGAGCTAAATGACCCTGAATTTGAAAAGCAGTGCAAATGAACTCTGAAAAGGTGGTAACTTGGCATGACATCATAATTTCACCCACATAGAAACTTGTAGAGAGTTGAGAGGGTTACGGCAAAAACTGGATGCACTTCGGGTACAACTTGGACAATCTCATAAGAAGTATGAGGGTTTCGGACGAAAACTCATCTATTACAAAGGGATTTCATTTTTATTAACTTATTTTAACTCCATACTTTGTGTGTGTTCAATATGCTCCATTCAAAGGCACATCGTCAATTTTTCAACCCTTTCTGACTTCATTTCCTATTTTTCATGCATTTAATGATTTATTTTGAGCTAAATGACCCTGAATTTGAAAAGCAGTACAAATGAACTCTAGAAAGGTTGTAACTTGGCATGACAACATAATTTCACCCACATAGCAACTTCTAGAGAGTTGAGAGGGTTACGGCAAAAACTGGATGCACTTCGGGTACAAATTGGACAATCTCATAAGAAGTATGAGGGTTTCGAACGAAAAGTCATCTATTACAAAGGGATTTCATTTTTAATAACTTATTTTAACTCCATACTTTTTGTGTGTTAAATATGCACCATTCAAAGGCACATCATAAATTTTCAACCCTTTGTGACTTCATTCGATATTTTTCATGCATTTATTGATTTAGTTTGAACTAAATGACCCTGAATTTGAAAAGTTGTACAAATGAACTCTGAAAAGGTTGTAACTTGGCATGACATCATAATTTCACCCACATAGCAACTTCTAGAGAGTTGACAGGGTTACGACAAAAACTGGATGCACTTCATGTACAAATTGGACAATCTCATAAGAAGTATGAGGGTTTCGGACGAAAATTCATCTATTACAAAGGGATTTCATTTTTAATAACTTATTTCAACTCCATACTTTTTGTGTGTTAAATATGCACCATTCAAAGGCACATCATCAATTTTCAACCCTTTCTGACTTCATTTGATATGTTTCATGCACTTAATGATTTATTTTGAGCTAAATGACCCTGAATTTGAAAAGCAGTACAAATGAATTCTGAAAAGGTTGTAACTTGGCATGACATCATAATTTCACCCACATAGCAACTTCTAGAGAGTTTAGAGGGTTACGGAAAAAACTGGATGCATTTCGTGTACAAATTGGACAATCTCATAAGAAGTATGAGGGTTTGGGACGAAAACTCATCTATTACAAAGGGATTTCATTTTTAATAACTTATTTTAACTCCATACTTTTTGTGTGTTGAATATGCACCATTCAAAGGCACATCATCAATTTTCAACCCTTTGTGACTTCATTTGATATTTTTCATGCATTTAATGATTTATTTTGAGCTAAATGACCCTGAATTTAAAAAGCAGTACAAATGAACTCTGAAAAGGTTGTAACTTGTCATGACATCATAATTTCACCCACATAGCAACTTCTAGAGAGTTTAGAGGGTTACGACCAAAACTGGATGCACTTCATGTACAAATTGGACAATCTCATAAGTATGAGGGTTTCGGACGAAAAGTCATCTATTACAAAGGGATTTCATTTTTAATAACTTATTTTAACTCCATACTTTTTGTGTGTTCAATATGCACCATTCAAAGGCACATCATCAGTTTTCAACCCTTTCTGACTTCATTTGATATATTTCATTCATTTAATGATTTATTTTGAGCTAAATGACCCTGAATTTGAAAAGCGGTACAAATGAACTCTCAAAAGGTTGTAACTTGGCATGACATCATAATTTCACCCACATAGCAACTTCTAGAGAGTTGAGAGGGTTACGGCAAAAACTGGATGAACTTCGGGAACAAATTGGACAATCTCATAAGAAGTATGAGGGTTTCGGACGAAAACTCATCTATTACAAAGGGATTTCATTTTTAATAACTTATTTTAACTCCATACTTTTTGTGTGTTCAATAGGCACCATTCAAAGGCACATCATCAATTTTCAACCCTTTCTCACTTCATTTGATATTTTTCATGCATTTAATGATTTATTTTGAGCTAAATGACCCTGAATTTGAAAAGCAGTACAAATGAACTCTGAAAAGGTTCTAACTTGGCATGACATCATAGTTTCACCCACATAGAAACTTCTAGAGAGTTGAGAGGGTTACGGCAAAAACTGGATGCACTTCTGGTACAAATTGGACAATCTCATAAGAAGTATGAGGGTTTCGGACGAAAACTCATCTATTACAAAGGGATTTCATTTTTAATAACTTATTTTAACTCCATATTTTTTGTGTGTTCAATATGCGCCATTCAAAGGCACATCATCAATTTTCAACCCTTTCTGACTTCATTTGATATTTTTCATGCATTTAATGATTTATTTTGAGCTAAATGACCCTGAATTTGAAAAGCACTACAAATGATCTCTGAAAAGGTTGTAACTTGGCATGACATCTTAATTTCACCCACATGGCAACTTCTAGAGAGTTGAGAGGGTTATGACAAAAAACGGATGCACTTCGTGTACAAATTGGACAATCTCATAAGAAGTATGATGGTTTCGGACGAAAACTCATCTATTACAAAGGGATTTCATTTTTAATAACTTATTTTAACTCCATGTTTTCTGTGTGTTAAATATGCACCATTCAAAGGCACATCATCAGTTTTCAACCCTTTCTGACTTCATTTGATATGTTTCATGCACTTAATGATTTATTTTGAGCTAAATGACCCTGAATTTGAAAAGCAGTACAAATGAATTCTGAAAAGGTTGTAACTTGGCATGACATCATAATTTCACCCACATAGCAACTTCTAGAGAGTTTAGAGGGTTACGGAAAAAACTGGATGCATTTCGTGTACAAATTGGACAATCTCATAAGAAGTATGAGGGTTTGGGACGAAAACTCATCTATTACAAAGGGATTTCATTTTTAATAACTTATTTTAACTCCATACTTTTTGTGTGTTGAATATGCACCATTCAAAGGCACATCATCAATTTTCAACCCTTTGTGACTTCATTTGATATTTTTCATGCATTTAATGATTTATTTTGAGATAAATGACCCTGAATTTAAAAAGCAGTACAAATGAACTCTGAAAAGGTTGTAACTTGTCATGACATCATAATTTCACCCACATAGCAACTTCTAGAGAGTTTAGAGGGTTACGACCAAAACTGGATGCACTTCATGTACAAATTGGACAATCTCATAAGAAGTATGAGGGTTTCGGACGAAAAGTCATCTATTACAAAGGGATTTCATTTTTAATAACTTATTTTAACTCCATACTTTTTGTGTGTTCAATATGCACCATTCAAAGGCACATCATCAGTTTTCAACCCTTTCTGACTTCATTTGATATATTTCATTCATTTAATGATTTATTTTGAGCTAAATGACCCTGAATTTGAAAAGCGGTACAAATGAACTCTCAAAAGGTTGTAACTTGGCATGACATCATAATTTCACCCACATAGCAACTTCTAGAGAGTTGAGAGGGTTACGGCAAAAACTGGATGAACTTCGGGAACAAATTGGACAATCTCATAAGAAGTATGATGGTTTCGGACGAAAACTCATCTATTACAAAGGGATTTCATTTCTAATAACTTATTTTAACTCCATACTTTTTGTGTGTTCAATATGCACCATTCAAAGGCACATCATCAATTTTCAACCCTTTCTGACTTCATTTGATATTTGTCATGCATTTAATGATTTATTTTCAGCTAAATGACCCTGAATTTAAAAAGCAGTACAAATGAAGTCTGAAAAGGTTGTAACTTGGCATGACATCATAATTTCACCCACATAGAAACTTCTAGAGAGTTGAGAGGGTTACGGCAAAAACTGGATGCACTTCATGTACAAATTGGACAATCTCATAAGAAGTATGAGGGTTTCGGAGGAAAACTCATCTATTACAAAGGGATTTCATTTTTAATAACTTATTTTAACTCCAATATGCACTATTCAAAGGCACATCATCAATTTTCAACCCTTTCTAACTTCATTTGATATTTTTCATGCATTTAATGATTTATTTTGCGCTAAATGACCCTGAATTTCAAAAGCAGTACAAATGAACTCTGAAAAGGTTGTAACTTGGCATGAATAATAATTTCACCCACATAGAAACTTCTAGAGAGTTGAGAGGGTTACGGCAAAAACTCGATGCACTTCATGTACAAATTGGACAATCTCATAAGAAGTATGAGGGTTTCGTACGAAAACTCATCTATTACAAAGGGATTTCATTTTTAATAACTTATTTTAACTCCATACTTTTTGTGTCTTCAATATGCACCATTCAAAGGCACATCATCAATTTTCAACCCTTTCTGACTTCATTTGATATTTTTCATGCATTTAATGATTTGTTTTGAGCTAAATGACCCTGAATTTGAAAAGCAGTACAAATGAACTCTGAAAAGGTTGTAACTTGGCATGACATCATAATTTCACCCACATAGCAACTTCTAGAGAGTTGAGAGGGTTATGACAGAAACTGGATGCACTTCGTGTACAAATTGGACAATCTCATAAGAAGTATGAGGGTTTCGGACGAAAACTCATCCATTACAAAGGGATTTCATTTTTAATAACTTATTTTAACTTCACACTTTTTGTGTGTTCAATATGCACCATTCAAAGGCACATCATCAATTTTCAACCCTTTTTGACATCATTTGATATTTTTCATGCATTTAATGATTTATTTTGAGCTAAATGACCCTGAATTTGAAAAACAGTGCAAATGAACTCTGAAAAGGTGGTAACTTGGCATGACATCATAATTTCACCCACATAGAAACTTCTAGAGAGTTGAGAGGGTTACGGCAAAAACTGGATGCACTTCGGGTACAACTTGGACAATCTCATAAGAAGTATGAGGGTTTCGGACGAAAACTCATCTATTACAAAGGGATTTCATTTTTATTAACTTATTTTAACTCCATACTTTGTGTGTGTTCAATATGCTCCATTCAAAGGCACATCGTCAATTTTTCAACCCTTTCTGACTTCATTTCCTATTTTTCATGCATTTAATGATTTATTTTGAGCTAAATGACCCTGAATTTGAAAAGCAGTACAAATGAACTCTAGAAAGGTTGTAACTTGGCATGACAACATAATTTCACCCACATAGCAACTTCTAGAGAGTTGAGAGGGTTACGGCAAAAACTGGATGCACTTCGGGTACAAATTGGACAATCTCATAAGAAGTATGAGGGTTTCGAACGAAAAGTCATCTATTACAAAGGGATTTCATTTTTAATAACTTATTTTAACTCCATACTTTTTGTGTGTTAAATATGCACCATTCAAAGGCACATCATAAATTTTCAACCCTTTGTGACTTCATTCGATATTTTTCATGCATTTATTGATTTAGTTTGAGCTAAATGACCCTGAATTTGAAAAGTTGTACAAATGAACTCTGAAAAGGTTGTAACTTGGCATGACATCATAATTTCACCCACATAGCAACTTCTAGAGAGTTGACAGGGTTACGACAAAAACTGGATGCACTTCATGTACAAATTGGACAATCTCATGAGAAGTATGAGGGTTTCGGACGAAAATTCATCTATTACAAAGGGATTTCATTTTTAATAACTTATTTCAACTCCATACTTTTTGTGTGTTAAATATGCACCATTCAAAGGCACATCATCAATTTTCAACCCTTTCTGACTTCATTTGATATGTTTCATGCACTTAATGATTTATTTTGAGCTAAATGACCCTGAATTTGAAAAGCAGTACAAATGAATTCTGAAAAGGTTGTAACTTGGCATGACATCATAATTTCACCCACATAGCAACTTCTAGAGAGTTTAGAGGGTTACGGAAAAAACTGGATGCATTTCGTGTACAAATTGGACAATCTCATAAGAAGTATGAGGGTTTGGGACGAAAACTCATCTATTACAAAGGGATTTCATTTTTAATAACTTATTTTAACTCCATACTTTTTGTGTGTTGAATATGCACCATTCAAAGGCACATCATCAATTTTCAACCCTTTGTGACTTCATTTGATATTTTTCATGCATTTAATGATTTATTTTGAGCTAAATGACCCTGAATTTAAAAACCAGTACAAATGAACTCTGAAAAGGTTGTAACTTGTCATGACATCATAATTTCACCCACATAGCAACTTCTAGAGAGTTTAGAGGGTTACGACCAAAACTGGATGCACTTCATGTACAAATTGGACAATCTCATAAGTATGAGGGTTTCGGACGAAAAGTCATCTATTACAAAGGGATTTCATTTTTAATAACTTATTTTAACTCCATACTTTTTGTGTGTTCAATATGCACCATTCAAAGGCACATCATCAGTTTTCAACCCTTTCTGACTTCATTTGATATATTTCATTCATTTAATGATTTATTTTGAGCTAAATGACCCTGAATTTGAAAAGCGGTACAAATGAACTCTCAAAAGGTTGTAACTTGGCATGACATCATAATTTCACCCACATAGCAACTTCTAGAGAGTTGAGAGGGTTACGGCAAAAACTGGATGAACTTCGGGAACAAATTGGACAATCTCATAAGAAGTATGATGGTTTCGGACGAAAACTCATCTATTAAAAAGGGATTTCATTTCTAATAACTTATTTTAACTCCATACTTTTTGTGTGTTCAATATGCACCATTCAAAGGCACATCATCAATTTTCAACCCTTTCTGACTTCATTTGATATTTGTCATGCATTTAATGATTTATTTTGAGTTAAATGACCCTGAATTTGAAAAGCAGTACAAATGAAGTCTGAAAAGGTTGTAACTTGGCATGACATCATAATTTCACCCACATAGAAACTTCTAGAGAGTTGAGAGGGTTACGGCAAAAACTGGATGCACTTCATGTACAAATTGGACAATCTCATAAGAAGTATGAGGGTTTCGGAGGAAAACTCATCTATTACAAAGGGATTTCATTTTTAATAACTTATTTTAACTCCAATATGCACTATTCAAAGGCACAACATCAATTTTCAACCCTTTCTAACTTCATTTGATATTTTTCATGCATTTAATGATTTATTTTGCGCTAAATGACCCTGAATTTCAAAAGCAGTACAAATGAACTCTGAAAAGGTTGTAACTTGGCATGAATCATAATTTCACCCACATAGAAACTTCTAGAGAGTTGAGAGGGTTACGGCAAAAACTCGATGCACTTCATGTACAAATTGGACAATCTCATAAGAAGTATGAGGGTTTCGCACGAAAACTCATCTATTACAAAGGGATTTCATTTTTAATAACTTATTTTAACTCCATACTTTTTGTGTCTTCAATATGCACCATTCAAAGGCACATCATCAATTTTCAACCCTTTCTGACTTCATTTGATATTTTTCAT
This sequence comes from Hordeum marinum, assembly GCA_022496015.1. NCBI lineage: Eukaryota > Viridiplantae > Streptophyta > Magnoliopsida > Poales > Poaceae > Hordeum > Hordeum marinum. The sequence goes on from JAAAWK010000904.1 coordinate 89,740, forward strand.
GCATTTAATGATTTGTTTTGAGCTAAATGACCCTGAAGTTGAAAAGCAGTACAAATGAACTCTGAAAAGGTTGTAACTTGGCATGACATCATAATTTCACCCACATAGCAACTTCTAGAGAGTTGAGAGGGTTATGACAGAAACTGGATGCACTTCGTGTACAAATTGGACAATCTCATAAGAAGTATGAGGGTTTCGGACGAAAACTCATCCATTACAAAGGGATTTCATTTTTAGTAACTTATTTTAACTCCACACTTTTTGTGTGTTCAATATGCACCATGCAAAGGCACATCATCAATTTTCAACCCTTTTTGACATCATTTGATATTTTTCATGCATTTAATGATTTATTTTGAGCTAAATGACCCTGAATTTGAAAAGCAGTGCAAATGAACTCTGAAAAGGTTGTAACTTGGCATGACATCATAATTTCACCCACATAGAAACTTCTAGAGAGTTGAGAGGGTTACGGCAAAAACTGGATGCACTTCGGGTACAACTTGGACAACCTCATAAGAAGTATGAGGGTTTCGGACGAAAACTCATCTATTACAAAGGGATTTCATTTTTATTAACTTATTTTAACTCCATACTTTGTGTGTGTTCAATATGCTCCATTCAAAGGCACATCATCAATTTTTCAACCCTTTCTAACTTCATTTGCTATTTTTCATGCATTTAATGATTTATTTTGAGCTAAATGACCCTGAATTTGAAAAGCAGTACAAATGAACTCTAGAAAGGTTGTAACTTGGCATGACAACATAATTTCACCCACATAGCAACTTCTAGAGAGTTGAGAGGGTTACGGCAAAAACTGGATGCACTTCGGGTACAAATTGGACAATCTCATAAGAAGTATGAGGGTTTCGAACGAAAAGTCATCTATTACAAAGGGATTTCATTTTTAACAACTTATTTTAACTCCAAACTTTTTGTGTGTTAAATATGCACCATTCAAAGGCACATCATAAATTTTCAACCCTTTGTGACTTCATTCGATATTTTTCATGCATTTATTGATTTATTTTGAGCTAAATGACCCTGAATTTGAAAAGTTGTACAAATGAACTCTGAAAAGGTTGTAACTTGGCATGACATCATAATTTCACCCACATAGCAACTTCTAGAGAGTTGACAGGGTTACGACAAAAACTGGATGCACTTCATGTACAAATTGGACAATCTCATAAGAAGTATGAGGGTTTCGGACGAAAATTCATCTATTACAAAGGGATTTCATTTTTAATAACTTATTTCAACTCCATACTTTTTGTGTGTTAAATATGCACCATTCAAAGGCACATCATCAATTTTCAACCCTTTCTGACTTCATTTGATATTTTTCATGCACTTAATGATTTATTTTGAGCTAAATGACCCTGAATTTGAAAAGCAGTACAAATGAATTCTGAAAAGGTTGTAACTTGGCATGACATCATAATTTCACCCACATAGCAACTTCTAGAGAGTTTAGAGGGTTACGGAAAAAACTGGATGCAATTCGTGTACAAATTGGACAATCTCATAAGAAGTATGAGGGTTTGGGACGAAAACTCATCTATTACAAAGGGATTTCATTTTTAATAACTTATTTTAACTCCATACTTTTTGTGTGTTGAATATGCACCATTCAAAGGCACATCATCAATTTTCAACCCTTTGTGACTTCATTTGATATTTTTCATGCATTTAATGATTTATTTTGAGCTAAATGACCCTGAATTTAAAAAGCAGTACAAATGAACTCTGAAAAGGTTGTAACTTGTCATGACATCATAATTTCACCCACATAGCAACTTCTAGATAGTTTAGAGGGTTACGACCAAAACTGGATGCACTTCATGTACAAATTGGACAATCTCATAAGAAGTATGAGGGTTTCGGACGAAAAGTCATCTATTACAAAGGGATTTCATTTTTAATAACTTATTTTAACTCCATACTTTTTGTGTGTTCAATATGCACCATTCAAAGGCACATCATCAGTTTTCAACCCTTTCTGACTTCATTTGATATATTTCATTCATTTAATGATTTATTTTGAGCTAAATGACCCTGAATTTGAAAAGCGGTACAAATGAACTCTCAAAAGGTTGTAACTTGGCATGACATCATAATTTCACTCACATAGCAACTTCTAGAGAGTTGAGAGGGTTACGGCAAAAACTGGATGAACTTCGGGAACAAATTGGACAATCTCATAAGAAGTATGATGGTTTCGGACGAAAACTCATCTATTACAAAGGGATTTCATTTCTAATAACTTATTTTAACTCCATACTTTTTGTGTGTTCAATATGCACCATTGAAAGGCACATCATCAATTTTCAACCCTTTCTGACTTCATTTGATATTTGTCATGCATTTAATGATTTATTTTGAGCTAAATGACCCTGAATTTGAAAAGCAGTACAAATGAAGTCTGAAAAGGTTGTAACTTGGCATGACATCATAATTTCACCCACATAGAAACTTCTAGAGAGTTGAGAGGGTTACGGCAAAAACTGGATGCACTTCATGTACAAATTGGACAATCTCATAAGAAGTATGAGGGTTTCGGAGGAAAACTCATCTATTACAAAGGGATTTCATTTTTAATAACTTATTTTAACTCCAATATGCACTATTCAAAGTTACATCATCAATTTTCAACCCTTTCTAACTTCATTTGATATTTTTCATGCATTTAATGATTTATTTTGCGCTAAATGACCCTGAATTTCAAAAACAGTACAAATGAACTCTGAAAAGGTTGTAACTTGGCATGAATCATAATTTCACCCACATAGAAACTTCTAGAGAGTTGAGAGGGTTACGGCAAAAACTCGATGCACTTCATGTACAAATTGGACAATCTCATAAGAAGTATGAGGGTTTCGCACGAAAACTCATCTATTACAAAGGGATTTCATTTTTAATAACTTATTTTAACTCCATACTTTTTGTGTCTTCAATATGCACCATTCAAAGGCACATCATCAATTTTCAACCCTTTCTGACTTCATTTGATATTTTTCATGCATTTAATGATTTGTTTTAAGCTAAATGACCCTGAATTTGAAAAGTTGTACAAATGAACTCTGAAAAGGTTGTAACTTGGCATGACATCATAATTTCACCCACATAGCAACTTCTAGAGAGTTGACAGGGTTACGACAAAAATTGGATGCACTTCATGTACAAATTGGACAATCTCATAAGAAGTATGAGGGTTTCGGACGAAAATTCATCTATTACAAAGGGATTTCATTTTTAATAACTTATTTCAACTCCATACTTTTTGTGTGTTAAATATGCACCATTCAAAGGCACATCATCAATTTTCAACCCTTTCTGACTTCATTTGCTATTTTTCATGCATTTAATGATTTATTTTGAGCTAAATGACCCTGAATTTGAAAAGCAGTACAAATGAACCCTAAAAAGGTTGTAACTTGGCATGACATAATAATTTCACCCACATAGCAACTTCTAGAGAGTTGAGAGGGTTACGACAAAAACTGGATGCACTTCATGTACAAATTGGACAATCTCAGAAGAAGTATGAGGGTTTCGGAGGAAAACTCATCTATTACAAAGGGATTTCATTTTTAATAACTTATTTTAACTCCACACTTTTTGTGTGTTCAATATGCACCATTCAAAGGCACATCATCAATTTTCAACCCTTTCTGACTTCATTTGATATTTGTCATGCATTTAATGATTTATTTTGAGCTAAATGACCCTGAATTTGAAAAGGAGTACAAATGAACTCTGAAAAGGTTTTAACTTGGCATGACATCATAATTTCACCCACATAGCAACTTCTAGAGAGTTGAGTGGGTTACGGCAAAAACTGGATGCCCTTCGTGTACAAATTGGACAATCTCATAAGAACTATGAGTGTTTCGGACGAAAACACATGTATTACAAAGAGATTTCATTTTTAATAACTTATTTTAACACCATACTTTTTGTGTGTTCAATATGCACCATTCAAAGGCACATCATCAATTCTCAACCCTTTCTGACTTCATTTGATATTTTTCATGCATTTAATGATTTATTTTGAGCTAAATGACCCTGAATTTGAAAAGCAGTACAAATGAACTCTGAAAAGGTTGTAACTTGGCATGAAATCATAATTTCACCCGCAAAGAAACTTCTAGAGAGTTGAGAGGGTTACGGCAAAAACTGGATGCACTTCATTTACAAATTGGACAATCTCATAAGTAGTATGAGGGTTCCAGACGAAAACTCATCTATTACAAAGGGATTTCATTTTTAATAACTTATTTTAACTCCATACTTTTTGTGTGTTCAATATGCCCCATTCAAAGGCACGTAATCAATTTTCAACCCTTTCTGACTTCATTTGATATTTTTCATGCATTTAATGATTTATTTTGAGCTAAATGACCCTGAAGTGGGAAAGAAGTACAAATGAACTCTGAAAAGGTTGTAACTTGGCATGACATCATAATTTCACCCACATAGCAACTTCTAGAGAGTTGAGAGGGTTATGACAAAAACTGGATGCACTTCGTGTACAAATTTGACAATCTCATAATAAGTATGAGGGTTTCGGACGAAAATTCATCTATTACAAAGGGATTTCATTTTTAATAACTTATTTCAACTCCATACTTTTTGTGTGTTAAATATGCACCATTCAAAGGCACATCATCAATTTTCAATCCTTTCTGACTTCATTTGATATTTTTCATGCATGTAGTGATTTATTTTGAGCTAAATGACCCTGAATTTGAAAAGCAGTGCAAATGAACTCTGAAAATGTTGTAACTTGGCATGACATCATAATTTCACCCACATGGTAACTTCTAGAGAGTTGAGACGGTTACGGCAAAAACTGGATGCACTTCGGGTACAAATTGGACAATCTCATCAGAAGTATGAGGGTTTCGGACGAAAACTCATCTATTACATAGGGATTTCATTTTTAATAACTTATTTTAACTCCACACTTTTTGTGTGTTCAATATGCACCATTCAAAGGCACATCATCAATTTTCAACCCTTTCTAACTTCACTTGATATTTTTCATGCATTTAATGATTGATTTTGAGCTAAATGACCCTGAATTAGAAAAGCAGTAAAAATGAACTCTGAAAATGTTGTAACTTGGCATGAAATCATAATTTCACCCACATAGCAATTTCTAGAGAGTTGAGAGGGTTATGACAAAAACTAGATGCACTTCGTGTACAAATTGGACAATCTCGTACGAAGTATGAGTGTTTCGGACGAAAACTCATCTATTACAAAGGGATTTCATTTTTAATAACTTATTTTAACTCCATACTTTTTGTGTGTTTAATAGGCACCATTCAAAGGCACATCATCAATTTTCAACCCTTTCTGACTTCATTCGATATTATTCATGCATTTAATGATTTATTTTTAGCTAAATGACCCTGAATTTGAAAAGCAGTACAAATGAACTCTGAAAAGGTTGTAACTTGGAATGATATCATAATTTCACCCACATAGAAACTTATAGAGAGTTGAGAGGGTTATGGCAAAAACTAGATGCACTTCGTGTACTAATTGGACAATCTCATAATAAGTATGAGGGTTTCAGACGAAAACTCATCTATTACAAAGGGATTTCATTTTTATTAACTTATTTTAACTCCATACTTTTTGTGTGTTCAATATGCACCATTCAAAGGCACATCATAAATTTTCAACCCTTTGTGACTTCATTCGATATTTTTCATGCATTTATTGATTTATTTTGAGCTAAATGACCATGAATTTGAAAAGCAGTACAAATGAACTCTGAAAAGGTTGTAACTTGGCATGACATCATAATTTCACCCACATAGCAACTTCTAGAGAGTTGAGAGGGTTACGACAAAAACTGGATGCACTTCTTGTACAAATTGGACAATCTCAGAAGAACTATGAGGGTTTCGGACGAAAACTCATCTATTACAAAGGGATTTCATTTTTAATAACATATTTTAACTCCACACTTTTTGTGTGTTCAATATGCACCATTCAAAGGCACATCATCAATTTTCAACCCTTTCTGACTTCACTTGATATTTTTCATGCATTTAATGATTGATTTTTGAGCTAAATGACCCTGAATTTGAAAAGCAGTACAAATGAACTCTGAAAATGTTGTAACTTGGCATGACATCATAATTTCACCCACATAGCAACTTCTAGAGAGTTGAGAGGGTTATGACAAAAACTGGATGCACTTCGTGTACAAATTTGACAATCTCATAATAAGTATGAGGGTTTCGGACGAAAATTCATCTATTACAAAGGGATTTCATTTTTAATAACTTATTTCAACTCCATACTTTTTGTGTGTTAAATATGCACCATTCAAAGGCACATCATCAATTTTCAACCCTTTCTGACTTCATTTGATATTTTTCATGCATGTAGTGATTTATTTTGAGCTAAATGACCCTGAATTTGAAAAGCAGTGCAAATGAACTCTGAAAATGTTGTAACTTGGCATGACATCATAATTTCACCCACATAGGTAACTTCTAGAGAGTTGAGAGGGTTACGGCAAAAACTGGATGCACTTCGTGTACAAATTGGACAATCTCATAAGAAGTATGAGGGTTTCGGACGAAAACTCATCTATTACATAGGGATTTCATTTTTAATAACTTATTTTAACTCCACACTTTTTGTGTGTTCAATATGCACCATTCAAAGGCACATCATCAATTTTCAACCCTTTCTAACTTCACTTGATATTTTTCATGCATTTAATGATTGATTTTGAGCTAAATGACCCGTGAATTAGAAAAGCAGTACAAATGAACTCTGAAAATGTTGTAACTTGGCATGAAATCATAATTTCACCCACATAGCAACTTTCTAGAGAGTTGAGAGGGTTATGACAAAAACTAGATGCACTTCGTGTACAAATTGGACAATCTCGTACGAAGTATGAGTGTTTCGGACGAAAACTCATCTATTACAAAGGGATTTCATTTTTAATAACTTATTTTAACTCCATACTTTTTGTGTGTTTAATAGGCACCATTCAAAGGCACATCATCAATTTTCAACCCTTTCTGACTTCATTCGATATTATTCATGCATTTAATGATTTATTTTTAGCTAAATGACCCTGAATTTGAAAAGCAGTACAAATGAACTCTGAAAAGGTTGTAACTTGGAATGATATCATAATTTCACCCACATAGAAACTTATAGAGAGTTGAGAGGGTTATGGCAAAAACTAGATGCACTTCGTGTACTAATTGGACAATCTCATAATAAGTATGAGGGTTTCAGACGAAAACTCATCTATTACAAAGGGATTTCATTTTTATTAACTTATTTTAACTCCATACTTTTTGTGTGTTCAATATGCACCATTCAAAGGCACATCATAAATTTTCAACCCTTTGTGACTTCATTCGATATTTTTCATGCATTTATTGATTTATTTTGAGCTAAATGACCATGAATTTGAAAAGCAGTACAAATGAACTCTGAAAAGGTTGTAACTTGGCATGACATCATAATTTCACCCACATAGCAACTTCTAGAGAGTTGAGAGGGTTACGACAAAAACTGGATGCACTTCGTGTACAAATTGGACAATCTCAGAAGAAGTATGAGGGTTTCGGACGAAAACTCATCTATTACAAAGGGATTTCATTTTTAATAACATATTTTAACTCCACACTTTTTGTGTGTTCAATATGCACCATTCAAAGGCACATCATCAATTTTCAACCCTTTCTGACTTCACTTGATATTTTTCATGCATTTAATGATTGATTTTTGAGCTAAATGACCCTGAATTTGAAAAGCAGTACAAATGAACTCTGAAAATGTTGTAACTTGGCATGAAATCATAATTTCACCCACATAGCAACTTCTAGAGAGTTGGGAGGGTTATGAAAAAAACTGGATGCACTTCGTGTACAAATTGGACAATCTCATACGAAGTATGAGTTTTCGGACGAAAACTCATCTATTACAAAGGGATTTCATTTTTAATAACTTATTTTAACTCCATACTTTTTATGTGTTCAATATGCACCATTCGAAGGCACATCATCAATTTTCAACCTTTTCTGACTTCGTTTGATATTTTTCATGCAGTTAATGATTTATTTTGAGGTAAATGACCCTGAATTTGAAAAGCAGTACAAATGAACTCTGAAAAGGTTGTAACTTGGAATGATATCATAATTTCACCCACATAGAAACTTATAGAGAGTTTAGAGGGTTACGGCAAAAACTAGATGCACTTCGTGTACTAATTGGACAATCTCATAATAAGTATGAGGGTTTCGGACGAAAACTCATATATTACAAAGGGATTTCATTTTTAATAACTTATTTGAACTCCATACTTTTTGTGTGTTCAATATGCACCATTCAAAGGCACATCATCAGTTTTCAACCCTTTCTGACTTCATTTGATATTTGTCATGCATTTAATGATTTATTTTGAGCTAAATGACCCTGAATTTGAAAAGGAGTACAAATGAACTATGAAAAGGTTGTAACTTGGCATGACATCATAATTTCACCCACATAGCAACTTCTACAGAGTTGAGTGGGTTACGGCAAAAACTGGATGCACTTCGTGTACAAATTGGACAATCTCATAATAAGTATGAGTGTTTCGGACGAAAACTCATGTATTACAAAGGGATTTCATTTTCAATAACTTATTTTAACTCCATACTTTTTGTGTGTTCAATATGAACCATTCAAAGGCACATCATCAATTTTCAACCCTTTCTGACTTCATTTGATATTTTTCATGCATTTAATGATTTATTTTGAGCTAAATGACCCTGAATTTGAAAAGCAGTACAAATGAACTCTGAAAAGGTTGTAACTTGGCATGACATCATAATTTCACCCACAAAGAAACTTCTAGAGAGTTGAGAGGGTTACGGCAAAAACTGGATGCACTTCATTTACAAATTGGACAATATCATAAGAAGTATGAGGGTTCGGACGAAAACTCATCTATTACAAAGGGATTTCATTTTTAATAACTTATTTTAACTCCATACTTTTTGTGTGTTCAATATGCACCATTCAAAGGCACATAATTAATTTTCAACCCTTTCTGACTTCATTTGATATTTTTCATAAATTTAATGATTTATTTTGAGCTAAATGACCCTGAATTGGAAAAGCAGTACAAATGAACTCTGAAAAGGTTGTAACTTGGCATGACATCATAATTTCACCCACATAGCAACTTCTAGAGAGTTGAGAGGGTTATGACAAAAACTGAATGCACTTCGTGTACAAATTGGACAATCTCAGAAGAAGTATGAGGGTTTCGGAGGAAAACTCATCTATTACAAAGGGATTTCATTTTTAATAACTTATTTTAACTCCACACTTTTTGTGTGTTCAATATGCACCATTCAAAGGCACATCATCAATTTTCAACCCTTTCTGACTTCATTTGATATTTGTCATGCATTTAATGATTTATTTTGAGCTAAATGACCCTGAATTTGAAAAGGAGTACAAATGAACTCTGAAAAGGTTGTAACTTGGCATGACATCATAATTTCACCCACATAGCAACTTCTAGAGAGTTGAGTGGGTTACGGCAACAACTGGATGCACTTCGTGTACAAATTGGACAATCTCATAAGAACTATGAGTGTTTCGGACGAAAACACATGTATTACAAAGGGATTTCATTTTTAATAACTTATTTTAACTCCATACTTTTTGTGTGTTCAATATGCACCATTCAAAGGCACATCATCAATTTTCAACCCTTTCTGACTTCATTTGATATTTTTCATGCATTTAATGATTTATTTTGAGCTAAATGACCCTGAATTTGAAAAGCAGTACAAATGAACGTCTGAAAAGGTTGTAACTTGGCATGACATCATAATTTCACCCACATAGAAACTTCTAGAGAGTTGAGAGGGTACGGCAAAAACTGGATGCACTTCATGTACAAATTGACACATCTCATAAGAAGTATGAGGGTTTCGGAGGAAAACTCATCTATTACAAAGGGATTTCATTTTTTAATAACTTATTTTAACTCCAATATGCCATTCAAAGTTACATCATCAATTTTCAACCCTTTCTAACTTC
>JAAAWK010000905.1:0-12647 GCA_022496015.1 Hordeum marinum
TTCCTTTCTCTTTTTTCTTCTCCTCCCTCCTCTTCTTCTTCTTCTTTCCTTTTTTCCTCTTCTTCTTCTTCTCCCTTCTTCTTCTTCCTCTCTCCTCTTTTTTTTTTTTTTTCTTCTTCTTCTTCTTCTTTTTTTTCTACTCCTCCTCTTCTTCTGTTTCTTCTTATTATTATTTTTTTGTTCTTTTCCTTTTTCCTTTTTCCTTTTTTTCCTTCTTCTTTCTTTTTCTCCTTCTTCTTTCTTCTCCTCCCCCTTTTCTTCTTCTCCTCCTCCTCCTCTTCTTCATCTTATTCTTCTTATTCTTCTTCTTTTCTTCTCCTCATACCAAAGTGTTGACAACGTTGTCAATGCCAGAACGCGCACTCTATTCCAGATGATCCTTCCCCAATTCTCATCAAGTTTACTGGTTTAGGAAGTTTCAGAATCAGAAGATTTACTTGGGATCAAGAAGATGCCGACTGTCAACGGAATCGAGGTGTAGAGGTAAAGAATGCAGAGAGGCCGGCAGAGAGCCAGATCTAGGCCTCGGTTATCTCATGCAGCTCCACAAGCTTGGCAATGGTGGCCATCTCTTCCAAAGGAGCAGTGTCATGGGGCCTGCAGCTCTGCGGTGCGGCATGTCTCCCCCAGCAACTCAAGGGGGCGCAAGCATGGCCAGGAAAGGCAAGGCCCGTCCGTCGCGTGCTCGCCAGCAAAAAAAAGGAAAAAAACAGAGGAGGAGCTCACCGGAGTGGGGCGGCGGGGCGGCGGGCACCAGGGCGAGGAGGCGGCGGGGTGGCGGGGCGCCTGGTTGTCGAGGCGGTGGGGTCGGCGGGGCCGCGGGCGGCAGGGCGCTGGGCCGCAGGGGCCGGGGCGTGGGGCGGCGGGGGGCGGCGGTGGCGACGCACGGCGGGAGGTGGGCCGGGGCGGCGTGGGGTCGGGGTGGCGGTGGGGTGCGGTCGGGAGCGGGGGGCATCGACGGTGTGGGGTGGCGAGGGGGAGAGGCGGGGGATTGGAGGGAAGCGGCGGCGGGAGACGAAAATAGAAGAGAGAGAGAGAGAGAGAGAGAGAGAGAGAGAGAAGAGAGAGAGGAGGGGGTAACGGCCCGTTAGAGTTATTTCTTTGCCGTCGCTAGCAGACGACAAAGTTTCTTTGCCGTCCGCTAGCAGATGGCAAGAGGTGGGGGTGAGCCGTTGCAGTTAACTGGCCTCCACTGGGCCCCACCCCACTCTTTGTCGTCTGCTAGCGGACGGCAAGAAGCTTTATCATCCGCTGGCAGACGGAAAGAGTTGGCTGATGGCAAATAGTGTCTTTGCCATCAGCCAGCTCTTTGCCGTCTACTTTACCAAAGCTAACGGCAAACAACCCCTTTGTCGTCTGCCAGCAGACGGCAAAGAGCTGGCAGATGGCAAATAACTAAATTCCAGTAGTTTCTGGAGGTACTAAAATTGTAAGTAGCAAGTAGTTTGCTAGCAAGGTAATTTGTAACAAGCACGTAACGGAACAATAGGTAAGGTGCAGTAAGGTAGACCAATCCTTTTGTGGCAAAGGACAGGCCAAAACTATCTCTTATAATGATCAAAGTGTTCTTGAGGGTACACGGGAATTTCATCTAGTCACTTTCTTCATCTTGGTTTGATTCATGTTCTCTACTTTGATAATTTGATATGTGGGTGGACTGGTGCTAAGGTGTTATTCTCACTTCAACAACTAACAACCTACTTATGATTAACCTCCTCGCAAGAATCCGCAACTACGCGAAAAGTATTAAGACAAAGTCTAACCATAGCAATAAACATGTGAACCCAAATCAGCCCCTTACGAAGTAGCACACAAACTAGGGTTGAAGCTTCTATCACTCTAGCAACCTATTATCTAATAATTACTCTCACAATGCATTCCCTTAGGCCCAAGGATGGTGAAGTGTCATGTAGTCGACATCACATGACACCACTAAGGAATCACAACATAATATCATCAAAATATCGAACACTTATCAAATTCACATGATTACTTACAACATGAATTCTCCCATGACCTCAAGAACAAAGGTAACTACTAACAAATAATATGCATGCTCCCTATTAGAGGTGTATTTGATAGCATAATGGATCTGAACATATCTTCCACCAAATAAACCATATAGAAATCAACTACACAAGGTAATCAACACTACTAGTCACCCACAAGTACACATTTAAGGTTCGGTACAAAGATTGAACACCAGAGATGAACTAGGGTTTGAGAGGAGATGGTGGTATTGAATATGTTGATGAAGAATGGCCTCCCCAAGATGAGAGGGTTGTTGGTGATGATGATGGCTTCGATTTCCCCCTCCGGAGGGAAGTTCCCCCGACGGAATGCTCTGCCGGAGGGCAAAAGTGCTCCTGTCCAAGTTATGCCTCGAGATGGCGGTGCCTCGTCCCGAAAGTCTTCATTTTTGAGGTGTTTTGGGAATTATACCAGAAGATGGGCTCCGGAGGTGGGCCAGGGTGAGCACCACCCACCAGACCGTGCTTGGGGGCCTGACGCGCCCTCATGGGTGTTCCTCACCTGGTGACCCCCTCCAGTAGTTTTTTGGTCCAATATTCCTCATTTATTCTACAAAAATTCTCCGAAAAATTTCAGCCTCACTGGGGGTGTGCAAAATAGATATCTCTGACTGCTTTTTCAGGTCCCAAATTCCAGCTGTTGGTATTCTCCCTCTTTGTGTAAACCTTGCAAATTATGAGAGTAAATGCATTAGAATTACTCCCCGAAGCATTTTATGCATAAAAACATTATAAATAATAGTAGGAAAACATGATGCAAAATGTACGTATCAACTCCCCCAAGCTTAGACCTCGCTTGTCCTCAAGCGAAAGCCAATATCGAAGAACATGTCCACATGGTTTGAGAGAGAGGTGTCGATAAAAAAAATACGGACATAGTAGCATAATGCTTATTATAATAACAACAACAAACTTTGAATATAACTCTTTCATATAACTTTTATTTCATGACAACATCATATAACCTCTGATGAGGAAGTAACAATTCATCACAACATGGAACTATAAAGCATAAACCTTATTGGAAACCAACAAACCATGTTCTCAGTCAACTTTGCAACTACAATTCATTATATTTTTAGGAAGGGTCTCATCTAAGAGCCTTTTGGAAATTCCACAAACTCAACCATCATTTAGTCTTCTATGATTGCTAACACTCACGGCATACCCATGAGCAAAAAGTTTCAACCGTACACATAGAAAGATAGGGGCTTGTAGTTTCGCCTCCCAACGTATTCACCTCAAGGGTGATGTCAACAATAATAATTCATGCTCAACCATATCCAACTGGACATGTGTGCCTAGATCATTCCTCGCCACATGATGCTTGCAAAAGGAAATTTGTTTTAAAAAGGAATAGGGAAGAATACTTGACTCTTGCATAAAAGTAAATACATAAATGTAAAAGATAGTCCCTTCGCAGAGGGAAGCAGAGGTTGTCATGCGCTTTTTACTTTGTATGCCAAATCCCTTAACACAAAAGAATGTCACATTGTATTGCCCCTTGTGATAGCAACCTTTATTATGCAGTCTATATTTTTTATTACTTTGCTATCACAAGTTCATGCAATGCTCAATTTTCTCTTACACTAATGGATCCAACACTTCTAGAAGCAATTTTATTGCCTTGATGCACCTATGACAACTTACTTGAAGGATCTTATTCAATACATAGGTAGGTATGGTGGACTCTCAGACATGAGTTTGGGTCTGGGGTCTTTGGATGCACAAGTAGTATCTCTACTTAGTGCGGAATTTTTGGCTAGCAAAGATATTGAGCAAGCACCACATGTTGAAGGATATATGACAATATAAATTATATGTGAATATGAACAAGCATAAATCATTATGTTGTCTTCCTTGTTCAATGTCAACAATTTTGGCATATAATATTTAATGGGGGCTCACAATCATAAAAGATGTCCATGATAATGTATTTGCATGTGAATCTTCTCTTCCCTAATTCATTATTTCAAGAATTGCATCATTGACTAATGCTATGTTTGCCAATGTCCAATAAATTTTACCACTTATAGTTTACTTCATTCTAATGTCATTACTCACCATAAGATTAGCATATGATCTTTTTCATTTATTTTCTTTTATCATGATTACAACAAGAAAGTAAAGGGGCAAAACCTCAAACTAAATTTTATTATATAACACTCACTCAATTACATAGATAGACAGATCACGAAACTAGCACTAGAAAATATATCATATTAGACTTTTATTCAACTAAATCACGAAAAAGCGAAGGATCGAAATAAAAAGTAAAGGTAAAAAGTGATGGTAATACGATATCGGGGCACCTCACCCAAGCTTGTCTCAAGCCAAGGGGAGTGCCCATACCCGTGTAATCAAGTCTCCTTTGGTGGTGAAGATGATGAAGGTGTGGTGATGAAACGTCACACTTCAGCTCCAGTAAATACTTCATTTTTTGGATGACACTCCTAAGGGTGGTGATGTGCTCCTCTAGCAAAATATTTTCAAGAGTGAGGAATTTATTATGAACACGAACCGCTTCGAAAGCACTAAAAGCTTCAATTTCAAGAGGGGTGAGATCATGGTAGTAAGGCCAAAGGATATCTTCTTTTCCTCTTCCACCATGTCCATAGGTTACCCACCTTCTTGAGCTTGGTTCTGCATAGCTTCCTTGCCCTTGTCCTCATTATTGGCTTCTTTTGCCTCTTCTCTCTTTAGCTCCATCTTCATCAACCAAACATTCTCTTCTACGTATTGGGAGAGGAAGAAGACCTGATGTCTTGCTTGACAGATCTGCTAGGAAAACAACACGAAACTAGAACAAAGGAAAATCTGGCGATGTAGTGGTCAAAACAATCGGGGGTATATATAGAGATTTTTTATTCTTGGAAATCAAGAAAAAGAAAGGAAAACGGAGTCGGGAAGGCTCCCGACGTGAGCACCACCCACCATGGCGCGCTAGGGATGGCAACCACACCCTAGTGTATCGTGCTCGCCTCGGTCGCCTTCTAGTTTCTTTCTTACTTCCTAAAATTCTTAAATATTCCAAAACTAATAAACAATATTTTTGCAGATTTTTTCGGAGTCCGTTTACTTACCGTATCACGTACCTCTTATTTTTCACGATTCTGGAGTGCTCCGAAAGGTTTCTCTTATGTGTTCCTCCGGTGTCACTGTTTGGATAACATTGCATTCAACATTAATAGGCATATGTGAGATATATTGCTTAATTCTTTGTCCATTGACCACCTTTGGGTTAGTGCCTTTAATATTATTAATCTTGATAGCTCCAGAGCGATAAACTTCTTCGATAACATATGGTCCTTCCCATTCGGAGAGAAGTTTTCTTGCAAAAAATCTAAAACAAGAATTGTACAAAAGAACATATTCCCCAACTTTGAATTATCACTTTTGGATTCTTTTATCATGCCATATTTTAACTTTTTCTTTAAATAACTTGGAATTTTCGTAAGCATGGGTTCTCCATTCATCTAATGAGCTAATATCAAATAACCTCTTTTCACCGGCAAGTTTGACATCATAATTGAGTTCTTTAATTGACCAAAATGCTTTCTGTTCTAACTCTAGAGGCAAATGACAAGCTTTCCCATATACCATCTTGTATGGAGACATACCCATAGGATTTTTATATGTTATTCTATAGGCCCAAAGTGCATTATCTAATTTCTTAGACCAATTCTTTTGAGACCTATTGACTATTTTTTTGTAATATCAATTTTATTTATCTATTCCTAAGTTCAACTTGACCACTATATTGAGGATGGTAGGGTGATGCAATTCTATGGTTAATATCATATTTAGCAAGCATTTTACGAAAAGAACCATGGATAAAATGTGAACCACCATCAGTCATTAGATATCTAGGGAGCCCAAACCTTGGGAAAATAACTTCTTAAGCATTTTAATGGAAGTGTTATGATCAGCACTACTAGTTGGAATAGCTTCTACCCACTTAGTGACATAATCAATAGCAACCAAAATATGAGTATACCCATTAGAGGAAGGAAAAGGTCCCATGTAATCAAAACCCCAAACATCAAATGGTAAACAACAAGTGAATAATTCATAGGCATTTCCTGACGCTTACTGATATTACCAATTCTTTGACATTCATCACAAGACAAGACAAACCTACGCGCATCCTTGAAGAGAGTAGGCCAGTAAAAATGAGATTGTAGTACCTTATGAGCAGTACTATCTCTCGCATGATGTCCTCCATAATCTTCAGAATGACATTTTCGTAGGATTTGTCCCTTTTCATACTCAGTACACAACGTCTAATAATACGATCTACTCCTTATTAATAAAGATGTGGGTCATCCCAAAAGTAGTGTCTTCAATCATAGAAGATTTTTTCTTTTGTTGGTATGTGAAACTAGGTGGAATATATTTAGCAACAATGTAATTAGCATAATCAGCATACCTTGGATTTCTTTAAGAAACATTTATTGCAGCTAATTGTTCATCAGGAAAACTATCATCAATAGTTAGTGGGTCATCAAGAATATTTTCTAACCTAGACAAGTTATCAGCTATGTGGTTCTCAACTCCTTTCCTATCAGTGATATGTAAATAAAATTCTTGAAGTAAGAGAACCTACCTAATGAGTCTAGATTTAGCATCTTTCTTTTCCATAAGATATTTTATAGCAGCATGATTGGTGTGAACAATAACTTTGGAATCAACAATATAAGATCTAAATTTATCACAAGCAAACACAACTGCTAAAAAATCCTTTTCAGGAGTGGCATAATTTCTTTGAGCACTGTCTAGAGTTTTGCTAGCATAATGGATAACATTTAATTTCTTATCAACTCTTTTTCCTAGAATAGCACCAACAGCATAATCACAAGCATCACACATAATTTCAAAAGGCAAGTTCCAATCAGGTGATTGAACAATAGGTCTAGTGGTTAAGGATTTCTTAAGTGTTTCAAAGGCTTCCACACAATCATCATCAAAAACAAAGGGAATATCATTTTGTAAAAGATTAGTAAGAGGCCTAGAAATTTTTGAGAAGTCTTTAATAAACCTCCTATAGAAACCAGCGTGACCAAGGAAACTTCAAATACCTTTAATATCTTTAGGACATGGCATTTTCTCAATTGCATCAACTTTAGCTTGATCCACCTCAATACCTCATTCATAAATTTTATGCCCCAATCCAATACCTTCATTAACCATAAAGTGGCACTTCTCCAAATTCAAGACGAGATTAGTTTGTTCACATCTCTGCAAAACTCGATCAAGGTTGCTTAAGAAATCATCAAAAGAAGTTCTGTATACTGGAAAATCATCCATGAAAACCTCCACAATCTTTTCACAAAAATCGGAGAATATAGGAGTCATAAATCTTTGAAAGGTAGCAGGTGCATTGCATAAATCAAAAGGCATACGTCTATAAGCATAGGTTCCAAAAGGACAAGTAAACGTGGTTTTCTCTTGATCAGATTGTGACACGGGTATTTGAGAGAAACCAGAATATCCATCCAAGAAACAAAAGTGTGTGTGCTTACATAATCTTTTAAGCATCTGATCAATGAAAGGCAGAGGGTAATGATATTTTCTAGTAGCTTTGTTTAGTTTCCTAAAATCAATTACAATTCTATAGCCAGTAACAATTCTTTGTGGAATACGTTCATTTTCATCATTAGGAACACCAGTAATACCTCCTTTCTTAGGGACACAATGAACGGGACTCACCCATCTACTATCAGCTTTGGGATAGATTATACCAAATTCTAGAAGCTTTAATATTTCAGTTCTTACCACTTCTTTCATCTTGGGATTCAATTGTCATTGGTGACACTAGGTTTGCATCAGGTTCCATATTGATCTTGTGCTGACATAGAGTGGGACTAATGCCCGTAAGATCATCAAGAGTATATCCAATAGCAGCCCGATGCTTCCTCGGAATTTTCAATAATCGTTCTTCTTCATGTTCTGAAAGGTTAGCACTAATAATAACAGGATATATCTTTTTCTCATCAAGATAAGCATACTTCAGAGTGTCCAGTAATTGTTGTAATTCAAACGAAGGATCACCTTTAGGTGGAGGAGGACCTCCCAGAGTTTTAATAGGAAAATTGTGCTTTAGTATACGTTGTTTTTCAAAGAAAATTTATCTATTTCAATTCTTTCACGCAAGTGCATATCATTTTCATGGTCTAGCAAATATTGTTCTAGTGGATCGGTAGGAGGACCGACAATAGAAGCAAGACCAGTTATTTCATCCTTACTAGATAATTCTTTATCACGAAGTTGTCTACTAAACTTGGAAAAACTAAAATCATGAGACACATCACCAAACTTAACACTGACGGTTTCTTTTTGACAATCTATCTTAGCATTAATAGTGTTCAAGAAAGGTCTACCAAAGATAATGGGACAAAGGTCATCTTGTGGGGAACCAAGAACTAGAAAATCATTAGGATATTTTATTTTCTCACACAAGACTTCAACATCTCTAACAATCCCAAGTGGTGTGATGGCATGTCTATTAGCTAGTTTAATAGTAACATCAATATCTTATATTTTAGCAGGTGCTATGTCATTCATAATTTCTTGATATAAAGTAAAAGTAATATCACTCACACTATCACCTAAGTCACATAAGCCATGATAACAATGATCTCCTATTTTAAGTGAGACAACAGGCAAGCCAACTATGGGTCTATGTTTATCTTTTCATCGGGTTTAGCAATTCTAGCAGCTTCATCACAGAAGTAGATGGCATGCCCATAAATATTTTGTACCAAGAGATCTTTAACCACAGCAACACTAGGTTCTACTTTAATTTGTTCAGAGGGCTTAGTTGCTCTAATATTACTCTTGCGAACCATAGTTGATACTTAGCATGTTTCTTTATCCTAACAGGGAAAGGTGGTTTTTCAGTCTAAGCAGTTGACACAACTAGACCAACATTGTAAATAATAGTTTCTTCTTTAGCTATGACCGGTTCTTTAATTTATTTTTAATAGGGGATGATATTTAAACAGCTTCTCATAGGGAGATCAACATGAGCAACAAATGATTCACAAAAGGAGGCTACTATCTCAGAGTCAAGTCCATATTTAGTGCTAAACTGTGAAAAGCATCGGAATTCTTAAAAGATTTAAAACAATCAAATTCAAGCTTAATACCTGACTCATTACCTTCGTTGAGATCCCAATCTTCAGAGTTGCATTTAATTATTTCCAACAGATCCCACTTGAATTCAATAGTCTTCTTCATAAAAGAACCGGTACAAAGAGTATCGAGCATGGTTTGATCATTATGAGAAAGCCGGGCATAATTTTTTTGAATAATAACTTCTCTTGGGATATCATGATTGGGGCATGAATATAACATTGACTTAAGCCTCCCGCAAGCTAGAGCGATACTTTCTCCTTCACGAGGCCAAAAATTATATATAATTCCGATCACGATGAACTAGCTGCATAGGATAAAAAAATTGGTGGAATTCCAATTTCATTCTATTACAATTCCATGATCCAATATCATCACATAACATATACCATGTCAATGCTTTTCCCTTCAAAGATAAAGGTAAAACCTTCTTCTTAACTTCATCTTCGAATAATCCTGCAAGCTTAAATAATCCACAAATTTCATCCACATGTATCACGTGCATATCAGGATGTTCAGTTCCATCTCCTGCATAAGGATTAACTAGCAGTTGTTCCAACATACCCGAAGGAATTTCATAACCAATATTTTCAGTAGGTGTTATAGGTTTAGGGGCACTAATTGTGGTTCCGGTCAAGGTGAAGATACCCCAAACAAACCTCTCAAAGGATTGCTTTCCATTGGAACAAGTGACAGCAAATTTGAACAAGTATACATTTTTCCATACCAATTCCACTTACCAAGAGCGCTTCACTCCCTAGCAATAGTGCTAGAAAAGAGTCTTGGTGACCCACATATAGGGGGGAAATCGTAGTCCTTTTGATAAGTAAGATTGTTGAACCCAATGAGGAGTAGAAGGAAATGATAAGCGGTTTTCAGCAAGGTAATTTCTAAAGGTACTGAAATTGTAAGTAGCAAGTAGTTTGATAGCAAGGTAATTTGTAACAAGCAAGTAACGGTAACAATAGGTAAGGTGCAGCAAGGTAGACCAATCCTTTTGTGGCAAAGGACATGCCAAAACTATCTCTTGTAATAAGCAAAGTGTTCTTGATGGTACGCGGGAATTTCATCTAGTCACTTTCATCATGTTGGTTTGATTCGGGTTCGCTACTTTGATAATTTGATATGTGAGTAGACCGGTGCTAAGGTGTTGTTCTTACTTGAACTAACAACCTACTTATGATTAACCCCCTCGCAAGAATCCGCAACTACGAGAAAGTATTAAGACAAATTCTAACCATAGCATTAAACATGTGGACCCAAATCAGCCCCTTACGAAGTAGCAGATAAACTAGGGTTTAAGCTTCTGTCACTCTAGCAACCCATCATCTAATAACTACTCCACAATGCATTACCTTAGGCCCAAAAATGGTGAAGTGTCATGTGGTCGATGTTCACATGACACCACTAAGGGAATCACGCCATACATATCATCAAAATATCGAGCACATATCAAATTCACATGATTACTTGCAACGTGACTTCTCTCGTGACCTCAAGAACAAAGGTAACTACTCACAAATAATATTCATGCTACGTATCAGAGTTGTATTGAATAACATAATAGATCTGAACATATAATCTTCCACCAAATAAACCATATAGCAATCAACTACATAAGGTAATCAACACTACTAATCATGCACGGGTACCAAGATGAGATTCTGGTACAAAGATTGGACACAAGAGATGAACTAGGGTTTGAGAGGAGATGGTGATGTTGAATATGTTGATGAAGAATGGCCTCCCCAAGATGAGAGGGTTGTTGCTGATGACGATGGCTTCAATTTCCCCCTCTGGGATGGAAGTTCCCTTGATGGAATCGCTCTGCCGGAGGGCAAAAGTGCTCCTGCCCAAGTTTCGCCTCAAGACAGTGGCGCCTCGTCCCAAAAGTCCTCCTCTTATTTTTTTAGGTTTTTGGGGAATTTATACCAGAAGAGGGCTCCGGAGGTGAGCCAGAGTGACCACCGCCCACCAGGTTGCGCATGGGGGGCCTTGCGCACCCTAGTGGGTGTTCCTCACCTGGTGCCCCCCCTATGGTAGTTTCTCGTTAAATATTCCTCATTTATTCCACAAAAATTCTTTGTAAAGTTTCAGCTTTATTCGGGTGTGCAGAATAGGTATGTCTGACATGCTTTTTCAGGTCCCGAATTCCAGATGCTGTTATTCTCCCTGTTTGTGTAAACCTTGCAAATTATGACAAAAAGGCATTAGAATTACTCCTCGAAGCATTATTATGCATAAAAAATTTATAAATAATGGTAGGAAAAGATGATGCAAAATGGACATATCAGTCGGCATTCCGGTTACGACAACATGGATAACAAGGAATGAATAATGATGTCGAGAAGTATCACTACGTCAAGAATTCATAAGAGATTATGCAATTCTGACAACATTCTTGATATAAAAGAGGGTAACACTCCAAGCTAGAACAGAGAGCAGATTGATTGAAATTTGATTTGCGGAGTACAACTTCTTTGACCAAATCCTCGAAATGGATATAGTAATGGAGTTTGTTTCTCCTAGGCATTCTGAAATAGAATGGATCGACGGACCACAAGAATAATAGCCATCAATGAAAATGAAATGAATAATTACATTTGATTGTTGACTGATAGATAGGCGTTGGAATACAACTACAGAGGGGAACTCAAGGAGCACATAATTTACCTGAGTTGTGGATACATAGATTGAATACGTCGAACTAAGTTCAACATGTTTCTTCACAATAATCCATGCAGAAAGGTAGAGTTGACCGACTCACAATGTGGAATGGAGAACTCATCACGATCACTCGCACTGTGATCTTTGATTCAGGAAGAACTTCTACCATAACTGGTTCATGGTATTGGAAGAATGATATACCATGGACCTCAAGGACTAGAACAAGGTTATTAATATCCAAATGGAACGAGCAAACAATATCAACAGGAATAAGTTGAATGAATCTTGGGTTCAAGAACCCAGAAATAAAACCTACTTACTCTAACATCACGAGATGCTTGAGAAAATGATGGCCAAAATTATCAAACTGGGAACACAAAAACACAACTAGACTAATAGGTGGTTCTCTCAATAACATGGTTTTCATAACCTTCAACAGACATGTCAAGGTAATAGAGTACCTCGACACAATAATTGGTATGTTTTGTCTGGCCCAAAAGACATCGAAACGATGAAAGGGTTTGCAATGCTCGGATATTTATAAAACCTTGGATAACTCGGACAACATAACGGATGTACGGTCGTTAAATATGAGGCAACCTGCAAGAAACACTAACACATAACATTTATTCTTGGGAACACCGATCCAAGAAGACAACAAATTTTCGTAAGTCTCCAGCATGGTAACCCGTCATCCTGATAGATAGATGAGAAGCCATTCTTAAACCCCGTGGAATGAAGAAGAGGGTGACTCGGAATTAGAACGACACGAGGAAAGGAGTAAAAAGAATCTTATGTTCCCTTCCATAATCAATT
>JAAAWK010000906.1:0-29315 GCA_022496015.1 Hordeum marinum
AAAATGTCCATCGTTCAAACCCCGTCTTGTGAAAGTCGAAGGGTAGATGCTTTCGGTCAACAGTGTCAGCGTTAGACGGGACGGGGGACCTGGTGGGTGTCAATGCCGCCAGGTCTTGCCCTGGGCCCTCTTACGTTGGGAAACTTTTGCATCGAGTCGGTACCGAGGGAATTTTGCGGTGGCTTGGGCCCGGACCTTGTGCTAATATGTTGCTATTCGCTGGCCTCTCACAGCCAGGTGAAAATATCCCTCGGTCAAACCCCGTCTGGTGAAAGTCAAAGGGGTAGATCCGTTCGAGCAACAGTGTTACGGGTTAGATGGGACGGGGGACCTAGGGGTGGCAATGCCGCCAGGTGTTTCCCTGCACCCTCTTACGTTCGGAAACTTTCGCATCGGGTCGACACCAAAGGAATCTTGTGGTGGGTTTGGCCCGACCTTGTGCTAAGATGTTGCTATGGGCTGGCTTATCACAGCCAGGTGAAAATGTCCCTCGTTCAAACCCCGTCCTGTGAAAGTCGAAGGGGTAGATCCGTTTGGTCAGCAGTGTCATGATTAGACGGGACGGGGGACCTGGTGGGTGTCAATGCCGCCAGGTCTTGCCCTGGGCCCTCTTACGTTGGCAAACTTTCTCATCGAGTCGGTACCGAGGGAATCTTGCGGTGGCTAGGGCCCGACCTTGTGCTAAGATGTTGCTATGGGCTGGCCTATCACAGCTAGATGAAAATGTCCCTCGGTCAAACCCCGTCCGGTGAAAGTCAAAGGGGTAGATCCATTCGGTCAACAGTGTAAGGGTTAGACGAGACGGGGGACCTTGGGGTGGCAATGCCGCTAGGTTTTGCCCTGCGCCCTCTTAAGTTTTGAAACTGTCGCATCAGGTCGATACCGAGGGGATCTTGCGGTTTGTTGGGCTCGGACCTTGTGCTAAGATGTTGCTATGGGCTGGCCTATCACAGCCAGGTGAAAATGTCCCGCGGTCAAACCCCGTCTGGTGAAAGTCAAAGGGGTAGATCCATTCAGTCAACAGGGTCAGGGGTTTAGACCGAATGGGGGACCTAGGGGTGGCAATTCCGCTAGGTCTTTTCCTGCACCCTCTTACGTTCGGAAACTGTCGCATCGGGTCGACACTGAAGGAATCTTGCGGTGTCTTGGACCCGGACCTTGTGCTAAGATGTTGCTATGGGCTGGCCTATCACAACTAGGTGAAAATGTCCATCAGTCAAACCCCGTCCGGTGAATGTTGAAGGGGTAGATCCGTTTGGCCAAAAGTGTCAGGGGTAAGACGGGACGGGGGACCTGGTGGGTGTTAATGCCGCCAGGTCTTTCCCTGCACCCTCTTAGCTTCGGAAACTTTCGCATTGGGTCGACACCGAAGGAATCTTGTGGTGGGTTGGGCCCGACCTTGTGCTAAGATGTTGCTATGGGCTGGCCTATCACAGCTAGGTGAAAATGCCCCTCGGTCAAGCCCCGTCCGATGAAAGTCAAAGGGGTAGATCCGTTCGGTCAACAGTGTCAGGGTTAGACGAGACGGGGCACTTGGTGGGTATCAACGCCGCCAGGTCTTGCCTTGGGCCCTCTTACGTTGGGAAACTTTCGCATTGAATCGGTACGGAGGGAATCTAGCGGTGGCTTGGGCCCGGACCTTGTGCTAAGATGTTGCTATGGGCTGGCCTATCACAGCTAGGTGAAAATGTCCCTCGGTCAAACCCCGTCCGGTGAAAGTCAAAGGGGTAGATACGTTCGGTCAACAGTGTCAGGGTTAGACGAGACGGGGGACCTGGGGGTGGCAATGCCGCCAGGTTTTTCCCTGGGCCCTCTTACGTTTGGAAACTGTCGCATCGGGTCGATACCGAGGGGATATTGCGGTTTGTTGGGCCCGGACCTTGTGCTAAGATGTTGCTATGGGTTGGCCTATCACAGCCAGGTGAAAATGTCCCTCGGTCAAACCCCGTCCGGTGAAAGTCAGAGGGGTAGATCCGTTGGTCAACAGTGTCAGGGTTAGACGAGACGGGGGACCTGATGGTGGGAATGCCGCCAGGTTTTGCCCTAGGCCCTCTTACATTTGGAAACTGTCGCATCGGGTCGATACCAAGGGGATCTTGCGGTTTGTTGGGCCCGGACCTTGTGCTAAGATGTTGCTATGGGCTGGCCTATGACAACCAGGTGAAAATGGCCCTCGGTCAAACTTTGTCCGGTGAAAGTCAAAGGGATAGATCCATTCGGTCAATAGTGTCAGGGGTTAGACGGGACGGGTGACCTAGGGGTGGCAATGCCGCCAGGTCATTCCCTGCACCCTCTTACATTCAGAAACTGTCGCATCAGGTTGACACCGAAGGAATCTTGTGGTGGGTTGGCCCCTACCTTGTGCTAAGATGTTGCTATGGGCTCGCCTATCACAGCCAGGTGAAAATGTCCATCGGTCAAACCCCGTCCAGTGAAAGTCTAAGGGGTAGATCCGTTCGTTCAACATTGTCTGGGTTAGACGAGATGGGGGACCTGAGGGTGGCAATGCCGCCAGGTTTTGCCCTGGGCCCTCTAACGTTTGGAAACTGTCGCATCGGGTCGATATCGAGGGGATCTTGCGGTTTGTTGTGCCCGGACCTTGTGCTAAGATGTTGCTATGGGCTGGCCTATCACAGCCAGGTGAAAATGTCCCTCGGTCAAACCCCGTCCGGTAGAAGTCAAAGGGGTAGATCCGTTCGGCCAACAGTGTTAGGGGTTAGACGGGACGGGGGACCTAGGGGTGGCCATGCCGCCAGGTCTTTCCCTACACCCTCTTACGTTCGGAAACTGCCGCATCAGGTCGACACCGAAGGAATCTTGTGGTGGGTTGGGCCCGACCTTGTGGTAAGATGTTGCTATGGGCTGGCCTATCACAGCCAGGTTAAAATGTCCCTCGGTCAAACCCATTCCAGTGAAAGTCAAAGGGGTAGATCCGTTCGGCCAACAGTGTCAGGAGTTAGACGGGACGGGGGACCTAGGGGTCGAAATGCCGCCAGGTCTTTCCCTACGTCCTCTTACGTTCGGAAACTGTCGCATCGGGTCGACACCGAAGGAATCTTGTGGTGGGTTGGGCCCGACGTTGTGCTAAGATGTTGCTATGGGCTGGCCTATCACAACTGGAAAATGTCCTCGTTCAAACCCCGTCCGTGAAAGTCGAAGGGTAATCCTTTTGGTCAACAGTGTCAGGTTAGACGGACGGGGACCTGGGGTGGCAATGCCGCCAGGTTTGCCCTGGGCCCTCTTACGTTTGGGAAACTGTCACATCGTCAATACCGAGGGAATCTTGCGATTTGGCTTGGGCCCGGACCTTGTGCTAAGATGTTGCTATGGTGGCCTATCACAGCCAGGTGAAATGTCCCTTGTGAAACCCGTCCGGTGAAAGTCAAAGGGTGATCCGTTCGGTCAACAGTGTTAGGGTTAGACGGGACGGGGACCAGGGGTGGCAATGCCGCCAGGTTTTCCTGGTCCCTCTTATTCGGAAACTGTCGCATTGGGTCGACACTGAAGGAATCTTGCGGCGTTGGGCCCGGACCTTGTGCTAAGATATTGCTATGGGCTGGCCTATACACCTAGGTGAAAATGTCCCTCGTCAACCCTCCTGAAATCGAAGGGGTAGATCCGTCGGTCAACGTGTCAGGGTTAGACGACGGGGACCTGGGGGTGCAATGCTGCCAGGTTTTGCCCTGGGCCCTCTTACGTTTGGAAACTGTCGCATCGGGTTGATACCGAGGATCTTGTTTGTTGGGCCCGACCTTGTGCTAAGATGTTGCTATGGGCTGGCCTATCACAGCCAGGTGAAAATGTCCATCGGTCAAACCCCGTCCGGTAAAGTCAAAGGGGTAGATCCGTTCGGTCAAAGTGTCAGGGTTAGACAGGACGGGGGACCTAGGGGTGGCAATGGCCAGGTCTTTCCCTACCCCTCTTACATTCGGAAACTGCCGCATCGGGTCGACAGAAGGATCTTGTGGTGGGTTGGCCCGACCATGTGCTAAGATGTTGCTATGGGCTGGCCTATCACAACCAGGTGAAAATGTCCCGTTCAAACCCCGTCTTGTGAAAGTCGAAGGGTAGATGCTTTCGTCAACAGTGTCAGGTTAGACGGGACGGGGGACCTGGTGGGTGGCAATGCCGCCAGGTCTTGCCCTGGGCCCTCTTACGTTGGGAAACTTTTGCATCGAGTCGACCGAGGAATTTTGCGGTGGCTTGGGCCCGACCTTGTGCTAAGATGTTGCTATGCTGCCTATCACACCCAGGTGAAAATATCCCTCGGTCAAACCCCGTCTGGTGAAAGTCAAGGGGTAGATCCGTTCGAGCAACAGTGTCAGGATTAGATGGACGGGGGACCTAGGGGTGGCAATGCCGCCAGGTGTTTCCCTGCACCCTCTTACGTTCGGAAACTTTCGCATCGGGTCGACACGAAGGAATCTTGGTGGGTTTGGCCCCTTGTTAAGATGTTGCTATGGGCTGGCTTCACAGCCAGGTGAAAATGTCCCTCGTTCAAACACCCGTCCTGGAAAGTCGAAGGGGTAGATCCGTTTGGTCAGCAGTGTCAGGTTAGACGGGACGGGGGACCTGGGGTGGTCAATGCCGCCAGGTCTTGCCCTGGGACCTCTTACGTTGGAAACTTCCCATCGAGTCGACCGAGGAATCTTGCGGTGGCTAGGGCCCGACCTTGTGCTAAGATGTTGCTATGGGCTGGCCTATCACAGCTAGGTGAAAATCTCGTCAAACCCCGTCATCAAGGGGTAGATCCATTCGGTCAACAGTGTAAGGGTTAGACGAGACGGGGGACCTTGGGGTGGCAATGCCGCTAGGTTTTGCCCTGCGCCCTCTTAAGTTTTGAAACTCGCATCGATCGATACCGAGGATCTTGTGGTTTGTTGGGCTCGACCTTGTGCTAAGATGTTGCTATGGGCTGGCCTATCACAGCCAGGTGAAAATGTCCCGCGGTCAAACCCCGTCTGGTGAAAGTCAACGGGGTAGATCCATTCATCAACAGTGTCAGGGTTAGACGGGACGGGGGACCTAGGGTGTGGCAATTCCGCTAGGTCTTTTCCTGCACCTCTTACGTTCGGAAACTGTCGCGTCGGGTCGACACTGAAGGAATCTTGCGGTGTCTTAGGCCCGGACCTTGTGCTAAGATGTTGCTATGGGCTGGCCTATCACAACCAGGTGAAAATGTCCATCAGTCAAACCCCGTCCGGTGAATGTTGAAGGGGTAGATC
Organism: Hordeum marinum; assembly: GCA_022496015.1. Lineage (NCBI taxonomy): Eukaryota > Viridiplantae > Streptophyta > Magnoliopsida > Poales > Poaceae > Hordeum > Hordeum marinum. The sequence continues at coordinate 5,226 of JAAAWK010000906.1, forward strand.
CGTTTGGCCAAAAGTGTCAGGGGTAAGACGGGACGGGGGACCTGGTGGGTGTTAATGCCGCCAGGTCTTTCCCTGCACCCTCTTACCTTCGGAAACTTTCGCATTGGGTCGACACCGAAGGAATCTTGTGGTGGGTTGGGCCCGACCTTGTGCTAAGATGTTGCTATGGGCTGGCCTATCACAACTAGGTGAAAATGCCCCTCGGTCAAACCCCGACCGATGAAAGTCAAAGGGTAGATCCGTTCGGTCAAAAGTGTCAGGTTAGACGAGACGGGCACTTGGTGGGTATCAACGCCGCCAGGTCTTGCCTTGGGCCCTCTTACGTTGGGAAACTTTCGCATTGAATCGGTACGGAGGGAATCTAGCGGTGGCTTCGGCCCAGACCTTGTGCTAAGATTTCGCTATGGGCTGGCCTATCAAAGCTAGGTGAAAATGTCCCTCGGTCAAACCCCGTCCGGTGAAAGTCAAAGGGGTAGATACGTTCGGTCAACAGTGTCAGGGTTAGACGAGACGGGGGACCTGGGGGTGGCAATGCCGCCAGGTTTTTCCCTGGGCCCTCTTACGTTTGGAAACTATCGCATCGGGTCGATACCGAGGGGATATTGCGGTTTGTTGGGCCCGGACCTTGTGCTAAGATGTTGCTATGGGCTGGCCTATCACAGCCAGGTGAAAATGTCCCTCGGTCAAACCCCGTCCGGTGAAAGTCAGAGGGGTAGATCCGTTTGGTTAACAGTGTCAGGGTTAGACGAGACGGGGGACCTGAGGGTTGGAATGCCGCCAGGTTTTGCCCTAGGCCCTCTTACATTTGGAAACTGTCGCATCGGGTCGATACCGAGGGGATCTTGCTGTTTGTTGGGCCCGGACCTTGTGCTAAGATGTTGCTGTGGGCTGGCCTATGACAACCAGGTGAAAATGGCCCTCGGTCAAACTTTGTCCGGTGAAAGTCAAAGGGGTAGATCCAGTCGGTCAACAGTGTCAAGGGTTAGACGGGACGGGTGACCTAGGGGTGGCAATGCCGCCAGGTCATTCCCTGCACCCTCTTACATTCAGAAACTGTCGCATCAGGTTGACACGAAGGAATCTTGTGGTGGGTTGGGCCCTACCTTGTGCTAAGATGTTGCTATGGGCTCGCCTATCACAGCCAGGTGAAAATGTCCCTCGGTCAAACCCCGTCCAGCGAAAGTCTAAGGGGTAGATCCGTTCGTTCAAAATTGTCTGGGTTAGACGGGATGGGGGACCTTAGGGTGGCAATGCCGCCAGGTTTTGCCCTGGGCCCTCTTACGTTTGGAAACTATCGCATCGGGTCGATATCGAGGGGATCTTGCGGTTTGTTGTGCCCGGACCTTCTGCTAAGATGTTGCTATGGGCTGGCCTATCACAGCTAGGTGAAAATGTCCCTTGGTCAAACCCCATCCGGTGAAAGTCAAAGGGCTAGATCCGTTCGGTCAACAGTGTCAGGGGTTAGACGGGACGGGGGACCTAGGTGTGGCAATGCCGCCAGGTCTTTCCCTGCATCCTCTTACGTTCGGAAACAGTCGCATCGGGTCGACACCGAAGGAATCTTGTGGTGGGTAGGGCCCGACCTTGTGCTAAGATGTTGCTATGGGCTGGCCTATCACAGCCAGGTGAAAATGTCCCTCGGTCAAAACCCCGTCCGGTGAAAGTCAAAGGGGTAGATCCGTTCGGTCAACAGTGTCAGGGTTAGACGAGACGGGGGACCTGGGGGTGGCAATGCCGCCAGGTTTTTCCCTCGGCCCTCTTACGATTGGAAACTGTCGCGTCGGGTCGATACCGAGGGGATCTTGCGGTTTGTTGGGCCCGGACCTTGTGCTAAGATGTTGCTATGGGCTGGCCTATCACAGCCAGGTGAAAATGTCCCGCGTTCAAACCCCGTCCTGTGAAAGTCGAAGGGGTAGATCCGTTCGGTCAACAGTGTCACGGGTTAGACGGGACGGGGACCTGGTGGGTGTTAATGCCGCTAGGTCTTTCGAGGCACCTTCTTCCGTTCGAAAACTTTCGCATCGGGTCGACACCGAAGGAATCGTGTGGTGGGTTGGGCCCGACCTTGAGCTAAGATGTTGCTATGGGCTGGCCTATCACAGCCAGGTGAAAATGTCCCTCGGTCAAACCCCGTCCGGTGAAAGTCAAAGGGTAGATCCGTTCGGTCAACAGTATTAGGGTTAGACGGGACGGGGGACCTGGTGGCTGTCAATGCCGCCAGGTCTTGCCCTGGGCCCTCTTACGTTGGGAAACTTTCGCAATGAGTCGGTACCGAGGGAATCTTGCGGTGGCTTGAGGCCGCACCTTGTGCTAAGATGTTGCTATGGGCTGGCCTATCACAACTAGGTGAAAATGTGCCTCGGTCAAACCCCGTCCGGTGAAAGTCAAAGGGGTAGATCCGTTCGGTAAAAAATGTCAAGGTTAGACGAGACAGGGGACCTGGGGTGGCAATGCCGCCAGGTTTTGCCCTAGGCCCTCTTACGTTTGGAAACTGTCACATTGGGTCAATACCGAGGGGATCTTGCGGTTTGTTGGTCCTGGACCTTGTGCTAAGATGTTGCTATGGGCTGGCCTATCACAGCCAGGTGAACATGTCCCTTGGTGAAACCCCGTCCGGTGAAAGTCAAAGGCGTAGATCCGTTCGGTCAACAATGTCAGGGGTTAGACGGGACAGGGGACCAGGGGTGGCATAGTCGCCAGGTCTTTCCTTGCACCCTCTTACATTCGGAAACTATCGCATCGGGTCGACACTGAAGGAATCTTGCGGCGGCTTGGGCCCGGAACTTGTGCTAAGATGTTGCTATGGGCTGGCCTATAACACCTAGGTGAAAATGTCCCTCGGTCAAACTCCGTCCGGTGAAATTCAAAGGGGTAGATCCGCTCGGTCAACAGTGTCAGGGTTAGACGAGACGGGGGACCTGGGGGTGGCAATGCTGCCAGGTTTTGCCCTGGGCCCTCTTACGTTTGGAAACTGTCGCATCGGGTTGATACCTAGGGGATCTTGCGATTTGTTGGGCCCGAACCTTGTGCTAAGATGTTGCTATGGGCTTGCCTATCACAGCCAGGTGAAAATGTCCCTCGGTCAAACCCCGTCCGGTAAAAGTCAAAGGGGTAGATCCGTTCGGCCAAAAGTGTCAGGAGTTAGACAGGACGGGGGACCTAGGGGTGGCAATGCCGCCAGGTCTTTCCCTACACCCTCTTACATTCGGAAACTGCCGCATCGGGTCGACACCGAAGGAATCTTGTGGTGGGTTGGGCCCGACCATGTGCTAAGATGTTGCTAAGGGCTGGCCTATCACAGCCAGGTGAAAATGTCCATCGTTCAAACCCCGTCTTGTGAAAGTCGAAGGGTAGATGCTTTCGGTCAACAGTGTCAGCGTTAGACGGGACGGGGGACCTGGTGGGTGTCAATGCCGCCAGGTCTTGCCCTGGGCCCTCTTACGTTGGGAAACTTTTGCATCGAGTCGGTACCGAGGGAATTTTGCGGTGGCTTGGGCCCGGACCTTGTGCTAATATGTTGCTATTCGCTGGCCTCTCACAGCCAGGTGAAAATATCCCTCGGTCAAACCCCGTCTGGTGAAAGTCAAAGGGGTAGATCCGTTCGAGCAACAGTGTTACGGGTTAGATGGGACGGGGGACCTAGGGGTGGCAATGCCGCCAGGTGTTTCCCTGCACCCTCTTACGTTCGGAAACTTTCGCATCGGGTCGACACCAAAGGAATCTTGTGGTGGGTTTGGCCCGACCTTGTGCTAAGATGTTGCTATGGGCTGGCTTATCACAGCCAGGTGAAAATGTCCCTCGTTCAAACCCCGTCCTGTGAAAGTCGAAGGGGTAGATCCGTTTGGTCAGCAGTGTCATGATTAGACGGGACGGGGGACCTGGTGGGTGTCAATGCCGCCAGGTCTTGCCCTGGGCCCTCTTACGTTGGCAAACTTTCTCATCGAGTCGGTACCGAGGGAATCTTGCGGTGGCTAGGGCCCCGACCTTGTGCTAAGATGTTGCTATGGGCTGGCCTATCACAGCTAGATGAAAATGTCCCTCGGTCAAACCCCGTCCGGTGAAAGTCAAAGGGGTAGATCCATTCGGTCAACAGTGTAAGGGTTAGACGAGACGGGGGACCTTGGGGTGGCAATGCCGCTAGGTTTTGCCCTGCGCCCTCTTAAGTTTTGAAACTGTCGCATCAGGTCGATACCGAGGGGATCTTGCGGTTTGTTGGGCTCGGACCTTGTGCTAAGATGTTGCTATGGGCTGGCCTATCACAGCCAGGTGAAAATGTCCCGCGGTCAAACCCCGTCTGGTGAAAGTCAAAGGGGTAGATCCATTCAGTCAACAGGGTCAGGGGTTAGACCGAATGGGGGACCTAGGGGTGGCAATTCCGCTAGGTCTTTTCCTGCACCCTCTTACGTTCGGAAACTGTCGCATCGGGTCGACACTGAAGGAATCTTGCGGTGTCTTGGACCCGGACCTTGTGCTAAGATGTTGCTATGGGCTGGCCTATCACAACTAGGTGAAAATGTCCATCAGTCAAACCCCGTCCGGTGAATGTTGAAGGGGTAGATCCGTTTGGCCAAAAGTGTCAGGGGTAAGACGGGACGGGGGACCTGGTGGGTGTTAATGCCGCCAGGTCTTTCCCTGCACCCTCTTAGCTTCGGAAACTTTCGCATTGGGTCGACACCGAAGGAATCTTGTGGTGGGTTGGGCCCGACCTTGTGCTAAGATGTTGCTATGGGCTGGCCTATCACAGCTAGGTGAAAATGCCCCTCGGTCAAGCCCCGTCCGATGAAAGTCAAAGGGTAGATCCGTTCGGTCAACAGTGTCAGGGTTAGACGAGACGGGCACTTGGTGGGTATCAACGCCGCCAGGTCTTGCCTTGGGCCCTCTTACGTTGGGAAACTTTCGCATTGAATCGGTACGGAGGGAATCTAGCGGTGGCTTGGGCCCGGACCTTGTGCTAAGATGTTGCTATGGGCTGGCCTATCACAGCTAGGTGAAAATGTCCCTCGGTCAAACCCCGTCCGGTGAAAGTCAAAGGGGTAGATACGTTCGGTCAACAGTGTCAGGGTTAGACGAGACGGGGGACCTGGGGGTGGCAATGCCGCCAGGTTTTTCCCTGGGCCCTCTTACGTTTGGAAACTGTCGCATCGGGTCGATACCGAGGGGATATTGCGGTTTGTTGGGCCCGGACCTTGTGCTAAGATGTTGCTATGGGTTGGCCTATCACAGCCAGGTGAAAATGTCCCTCGGTCAAACCCCGTCCGGTGAAAGTCAGAGGGGTAGATCCGTTTGGTCAACAGTGTCAGGGTTAGACGAGACGGGGGACCTGATGGTGGGAATGCCGCCAGGTTTTGCCCTAGGCCCTCTTACATTTGGAAACTGTCGCATCGGGTCGATACCAAGGGGATCTTGTTTGTTGGGCCCGGACCTTGTGCTAAGATGTTGCTATGGGCTGGCCTATGACAACCAGGTGAAAATGGCCCTCGGTCAAACTTTGTCCGGTGAAAGTCAAAGGGATAGATCCATTCGGTCAATAGTGTCAGGGGTTAGACGGGACGGGTGACCTAGGGGTGGCAATGCCGCCAGGTCATTCCCTGCACCCTCTTACATTCAGAAACTGTCGCATCAGGTTGACACCGAAGGAATCTTGTGGTGGGTTGGCCCCTACCTTGTGCTAAGATGTTGCTATGGGCTCGCCTATCACAGCCAGGTGAAAATGTCCATCGGTCAAACCCCGTCCAGTGAAAGTCTAAGGGGTAGATCCGTTCGTTCAACATTGTCTGGGTTAGACGAGATGGGGGACCTGAGGGTGGCAATGCCGCCAGGTTTTGCCCTGGGCCCTCTAACGTTTGGAAACTGTCGCATCGGGTCGATATCGAGGGATCTTGCGGTTTGTTGTGCCCGGACCTTGTGCTAAGATGTTGCTATGGGCTGGCCTATCACAGCCAGGTGAAAATGTCCCTCGGTCAAACCCCGTCCGGTAGAAGTCAAAGGGGTAGATCCGTTCGGCCAACAGTGTTAGGGGTTAGACGGGACGGGGGACCTAGGGGTGGCCATGCCGCCAGGTCTTTCCCTACACCCTCTTACGTTCGGAAACTGCCGCATCAGGTCGACACCGAAGGAATCTTGTGGTGGGTTGGGCCCGACCTTGTGGTAAGATGTTGCTATGGGCTGGCCTATCACAGCCAGGTTAAAATGTCCCTCGGTCAAACCCATTCCAGTGAAAGTCAAAGGGGTAGATCCGTTCGGCCAACAGTGTCAGGAGTTAGACGGGACGGGGACCTAGGGGTCGAAATGCCGCCAGGTCTTTCCCTACGTCCTCTTACGTTCGGAAACTGTCGCATCGGGTCGACACCGAAGGAATCTTGTGGTGGGTTGGGCCCGACGTTGTGCTAAGATGTTGCTATGGGCTGGCCTATCACAGCCTGGGGAAAATGTCCCTCGTTCAAACCCCGTACTGTGAAAGTCGAAGGGTATATCCTTTTGGTCAACAGTGTCAGGGTTAGACGGGACGGGAGACCTGGTGGGTGTCAATGCCGCCAGGTCTTGCCCTGGGCCCTCTTACGTTGGGAAACTTTCGCATCGCATCGTTACCGAGGGAATCTTGCGATGGCTTGGGCCCGGACCTTGTGCTAAGATGTTGCTATGCAGTGGCCTATCACAGCCAGGTGAAAATGTCCCTCAGTTAAACCACGTCCGGTGAAAGTCAAAGGGGTGATCCGTTTTGGTCAACAGTGTTAGGGTTAGACGGGACGGGGGACCTAGGGGTGGCAATGCCGCCAGGTTTTGCCCTGGTCCCTCTTATGTTTGGAAACTGTCGCATTGGGTTGACACCGAAGGAATCTTGTGGTGTGTTGGGCCCGGACCTTGTGCTAAGATATTGCTATGGGCTGGCCTATCACAGCCAGGTGAAAATGTCCCTCGTTCGAACCCTATCCTATGAAAGTCGAAGGGGTAGATCCGTTCGGTCAACAGTGTCACGGGTTAGACGACGGGTGACCTGGTGGGTGTTAATGCCGCTAGGTCTTTCGCAGCACCCTCTTATGTTCGAAAACTTTCGCATCGGGTCGACACCGAAGGAATCTTGTTGTGGGTTGGGCCCGACCTTGAGCTAAGATGTTGCTATGGGCTGGCCTATCACAGCCAGGTGAAAATGTCCCTCGGTCAAACCCCGTCCGGTGAAAGTCAAAGGGGTAGATCCGTTCGGTCAACAGTGTCAGGGTTAGACGAGACGGGGGACCTGAGGATGGCAATGCCGCCAGGTTTTGCCCTGGGCCCTCTTACATTTGGAAACTGTCGCATCGGGTCGATACAGAAGGGATCTTGCGGTTTGTTGAGCCCGGACCATGTGCTAAGCTGTTGCTATGGGCTGGCCTATCACAACCAGGTGAAAATGTCCCTCGGTCAAACCCCGTACGGTGAAAGTCAGGGGTAGATCTGTTCAGTCAACAGTGTCAGGGGTTAGACGGGACGGGGGACCTAGGGGTGGCAATTCCGCCAGGTCTTTCCCTGGACCCTCTTACGTTCGGAAACTGTCGCATCGGGTCGACACCGAAGGAATCTTCTGGTGGGTATGGCCCGACCTTGTGCTAAGATGTTGCTATGGGCTAGCCTATCACACCCAGGTGAAAATGTCCCTCATTCAAACCCCGTCCTGTGAAAGTCGAAGGGGTAGATCCGTTCGGTTAACAGTGTCAGGATTAGACTGGACGGGGGACCTGGTGGGTGTCAATGCCGCCAGGTCTTGCCCTGGGCCCTCTTACGTTCGGAAACTTTCGCATCGCATCGTTACCGAGGAATCTTGCGATGGCTTGGGCCCGGACCTTGTTGTAAGATGTTGCTATGGAGTGGCGTATCACAGCCAGGTGAAAATGTCCCTCAGTCAACCACGTCCGGTCAAAGTCAAGGGGTAGATCCGTTCGGTCAACAGTGTCAGGGTTAGACGGGACGGGGACCTAGGGGTGGTAATGCCGCCAGGTTTTGCCCTGGTCCCTCTTACGTTTGGAAACTGTCGCATCGTGTTGACACCGAAGGAATCTTGTGGTGGGTTGGGCCCGGACCTTTTGCTAAGATCTTGCTATGGGCTGGCCTATCATAGCCAGGTGAAAATGTCCCTCGTTCAAACCTCGTCATCGAAGGGGTAGATCCGTTCGGTCAACAGTGTCACGGGTTAGACGGGACGGGGACCTGGTGGGTGTTAATGCCGCTAGGTCTTTTGCGGCACCCTCTTACGTTCGAAAACTTTCGCATCGGGTCGACACCGAAGGAATCTTGTGGTGGGTTGGGCCCGACCTTGAGCTAAGATGTTCCTATGGGCTGGCCTATCACAGCCAGGTGAAAATGTCCCGCGGTCAAACCCCGTCCGGTGAAAGTGAAAGGGGTAGATCCGATCGGTTAACAGTATCAGGGTTAGACAGGACGGGGGACCTGGTGGGTGTCAATGCCGCCAGGTCTTGCCTGGTCCCTCTTACGTTGGGAAACTTTCGCATCGAGTCGGTACCGAGGGAATCTTGCGGTGGCTTGGGCCCGGACCTTATGGTAAGATGTTGCTATGGGCTGGCCTATCACAGCTAGGTGAAAATGTCCCTCGATAAAACCCCGTCCGGTGAAAGTCAAAGGGGTAGATCCGTTCGGTCAACAATATCAAGTATAGACGAGACAGGGGACCTGGGGGTGGCAATGCCGCCAGGTTTTGCCCTGGGCCCTCTTACATTTGGAAACTGTCACATCGGGTCGATACCGAGGGGATCTTGCGGTTTGTTGGTCCTGGACCTTGTGCTAAGATGTTGCTATGGGCTGGCCTATCACAGCCAGGTGAAAATGTCCCTCGGTCAAACCCCGTCCGGTGAAAGTCAAAGGGGTAGACCCGTTCGGTCAACAGTGTCAGGGGTTAGATGCGACGGGGGACCAGGGGTGGCATAGCCGCCAGGTCTTTCCCTGCACCCTCTTACGTTCGGAAACTGTCGCATCGGGTCGATACTTAAGGAATCTTGCGGTGGCTTGGGCCCGGACCTTGTGCTAAGATGTTGCTATGGGCTGGCCTATCACCCCTTGGTGAAAATGTCCCTCGGTCAAACACCGTCCGGTTGAAAGTCAAAGGGGTAGATCGCTCATTCAATAGTGTCAGGGTTTAGACGAGACGGGGGACCTGGGGGTGGCAATGCCGCCAGGTTTTGCCCTGGGCCCCTCTTACGTTTGGAAACTGTCGCATCGGGGTTGATACTGAGGGGATCTTGCGATTTGTTGGGCCTGAACCTTGTGCTAAGATGTGCTATGGGCTTGCCTATCACAGCCAGGGTGAAAATGCCCTCGGTCAAACCCCGTCGATAAAAGTCAAAGGGGTTAGATCCGTTCGGCCAATAGTGTCAGCGTTTAGACGGGACGGGGGACCTGGTGGGTGTCAATGCCGCCAGGTCTTGCCCTGGGCCCTCTTACGTTGGGAATCTTTTGCATCGAGTCGGTACGAGGAAATTTCGCGGTTGGCTTGGGCCCGAACCTTGTGCTAAGATGTTGCTATTCGCTGGCCTATCACAGCGATGGGTGAAAATATCCCTCGGTCAAACCCCGTCTTGTGAAAGTCAAATGGGTTAGATCCGTTCGAGCAACCAGTGTTAGGGGTTAGATGGGACGGGGGACCTAGGGGGTGGCAATGCCGCCAGGTGTTTCCCTGCACCCTCTTACGTTCGGAAACTTTCGCATTGAGTCGACACCGAAGGAATCTGGTGGTGGATTGGCCCGACCTTGTGCTAAGATGTTGGTATGGGCTGGCTTATCACAGCTAGGTGAAAATATCCCTCGGTCCAAACCCCGTCCGGTGAAAGTCAAAGGGGTAGATCCGTTCGGTCAACAGTTTCAGGGTTAGACGAGACGGGGGACCTTGGTGTGGCAATGCCGCTAGGTTTTGCCCTGCGCCCCTCTCAAGTTTTGAAAATGTCCACATCAGGTCGATACCGAGGGGGATCTTGCGGTTTTTTGGGCTTGGACCTTGTGCTAAGATGTTGCTATGGGCTGGCCTATCACAGCCAGGTGAAAATGTCCCTCGGTCAAACCCCGTCTGGTGAAAGTCAAAGGGGTTAGATCCGTTCAGGTCAACAGTTTCAGGGGTTAGACCGAATGGGGGGACCTAGGGTTGGCAATGCTGCTAGGTCTTTACCTGCATCCTCTTACGTTCGGAAACTGTCGCATCGGGTCGACACTAGAAGGAATCTTGCGGTGGCTTGGGCCCGGACCATTGTGCTAAGATGTTGCTATGGGCTGGCCTATCACAGCACAGGTGAAAATGTCCATCAGTCAAACCCCGTCCGGTGAATGTTGAAGGGGTAGATCCGTTTGGCCAAAGTGTCAGGGGTAAGACGGGACGGGGGACCTGGTGGGTGTTTAATGCCGCCAGGTCTTTCCCTGCACCCTCTTACCCTTCGGAAACTTTTGCATTGGATCGCAACCGAAGGAATCTTGTGGTGGCTTGGGCCCGACCTTGTGCTAAGATGTTGCTAATGGGCTGGGCTATCACAGCCAGGTGAAAATGTCCCTCGGTCAAACCCCCATCCGGTGAAAGACAAAGGGTTAGATCTGTTCGGTCAACAGTGTCAGGGTTAGACGAGACCGGGGGACTTGGTGGGTATCAACGCCGCCAGGCCTTGCCTTGTGCCCTCTTACGTTGGGAAACTTTCGCATTGAGTCGGTACGGAGGGAATCTTGCGATGGCTTGGGCCCGGACCTTGTGTTAAGATGTTGCTATGGGCTGGCCTATCACAGCTAGGTGAAATGTCCCTCGGTCAAACCCCGTCCGGTGAAAGTCAAAGGGATAGATCCGTCCGGTCAACAGTGTCAGGGTTTAGACGAGACAAGGGACGTGAGGGATGGAAATGCCGCCAGGTCTTGCCCTGGGCCCTCTTACGTTGGGAAACTTTCGCATCGAGTCGGTACCGAGGGAATCTTTGCGTTGGCTTGGGCCCGGACCTTTGCTAAGATGTGCAATGGGCTGGCCTATCACAGCTAGGTGAAATTTCCCTCGGTCAAACCCCGTCCGGTGAAAGTCAAAGGGGTTAGATACGTTCGGTCAACAGTGTCAGGGTTAGACGAGACGGGGGACCTGGGGGTGGCAATGCCGCCAAGTTTTTCCCTGGGCGCTCTTATGTTTGGAAACTGTCGCATCGGGTCGATACCGAGGGGATCTTGCGGTTTGTTGGGCCCGGACCTTGTGCTAGATGTTGCTATGGGCTAGCCTATCACAAGCCAGGTGAAAAGATTCCTCGGTCAAACCCCGTCCGGTGAAAGTCAAAGGGGTCGATCCGTTTGGTCAACAGTGTCAGGGTTAGACGAGACGGGGGACCTAAGGGTGGGAATGCCGCCAGGTTTTTGCCCTAGGCCCTCTTACATTTGGAAACTGTCGCATCAGGTCAATACCGAGGGGATCTTGAAGTTGGTTGGGCCCGGACCTTGTGGCTAAGAGTTCCTATGGGCTGGCCTATCACAGCCAGGTGGCAAATGTCCCTCGGTCAAACCTCCGTCCGGTGAAAGTCAAAGGGGTAGATCCATTCGGTCAATAGTGTCAGGGGTTAGACGGGACGGGTGACCTAGGGGTGGCAATGCCGCCAGGTCATTCCACCCTCTTACGTTCAGAAACTGTCGCATTAGGTCGACAACCGAAGGAATCTTGTGGTGGGTTGGGCCCTACCTTGTTGCTAAGATGTTGCTATGGGCTCGCCTATCACACCAGGTGAAAATGTCCATCGGTCAAACCCAGTCCAGTGAAACTCAAAGGGGTAGATCCGTTCGTTCAAAAGTGTCAGGGTTAGACGAGACGGGGGAACCTGAGGGTGGCAATGCCGCCCGGTTTTGCCCTGGGCCTCTTACGTTTGGAAAACTGTCGCATCGGTCGATATCGAGGGGATCTTGCGGTTTGTTGTACCCGAAACTTGGTGCTAAGAATATTGCTATGGGCTGGCCTATCACAGCAGTGAAAATGTCCCTCGGTCAAAACCCCCATCCGGTGAAAGTCAAAGGGCTATATCCATTCGGTCAACAGTGTCAGGGGTTAGACGGGACGGGGGACCTAGGGGTGGCAATGCGCCATGGTCTTTCCCTGCACCCTCTTACGTTCGGCAACTGTTTGCTCGGGTCGAAACTGAAGGAATCTTGTGGTGGGTAGGGCCCGACCTTTTGCTAAGATGTTGCTATGGGCTCTCCTATCACAGCCATGTGAAAAATGTCCCTCGGTCAAACCCCGTTCGGTGAAGTCAAAGGGGGATAGATCCGTTATCGGTCAGCAGTGTCTGCGTTAGACGGGACGGGGGCCCTGGTGGGTGTCAATGCCGCCAGGTCTTGCCCTGGGCCCTCTTACGTTGGGAAACTTTCACATCGAGTCGGTACCGAGGGAATCTTGGGGTGGCTTGTGCCCGCACCTTGTGCTAAGATGTTGCTATGGGCTGGCCTATCACAGCTAGGTGAAAATGTCCCTCGGTCAAACCACGTCCGATTAAAGTCAAGGGGTAGATCCGTTCCGTCAACAATATCAGGGGTTAGACGGGACGGGGGACCAAGGGGTGGCAATGCCGCCAGGTCTTTCCCTGCACCCTCTTACGTTCGGAAACTGTCGCATCGGCTCGACACCGAAGGAATCTTGTGGTGGGTTGGGCCCGACCTTGTGCTAAGATGTTTGCTATGGGCTGGCCTATCACAGCTAGGTGAAAATGGTCCCTCGGTCCAAACCCTTCCGTGTTGAAAGTCAAAGGGGGTAGATCTGTTCGGTCAACAGTGTCAGGGATGAGACGGGACAGGGACCTAGGGGTGGCAATGCCGCAAGGTCTTCCCCAGCACCTCTTACGTTCGAAAACTGTCGCATCGGGTCGACACTGAGGAATCTTGCGGCGGCCCTTGGGCCCGGACCTTGGTGCTAAGATGTTGCTATGGGCTGGCCTATCGAGCTAGTGAAATGTCCCTCAGTCAAACCCCGTCGTGAAAGTCAAAGGGGTAGATCCGTTCGGCTCAACAGTTTCAGGGTTAGACGAGACGGGGGGACCTTGGTGTGGCAAATGCCGCTAGGTTTTGCCCTGCGCCCTCTCAAGTTTTGAAACTGTCACATCACGTCGATACCGAGGGGATTCTTGCGGTTTTTTGGGCTTGGACCTTGTGCTAAGATGTTGCTATGGGCTGGCCTATCCACAGCCACGTGAAAATGTCCCTCGGTCAAACCCCGTCTGGTGAAAAGTCAAAGGGGTAGATCCGTTCAGCTCAACAGTGTCAGGGGTAGACCGCATGGGGGACCTAGGGTTGGCAATGCTGCTAGGTCTTTACCTGCATCCTCTTACGTTCGGAAACTGTCGCATCGGGTCGACACTGAAGGAATCTTGCGGCTTGGGGCCCGGACCTTGTGCTAAGATGTTGCTATGGGCTGGCCTATCACAGCCAGGTGAAAATGTCCATCAGTCAAACCCGTCCGGTGAATGTTGAAGGGGTAGATCCGTTTGGCCAAAAGTGTCAGGGGTAAGACGGGACGGGGGACCTGGTGGGTGTTAATGCCGCCAGGTCTTTCCCTGCACCCTCTTACCTTCGGAAACTTTTGCATTGGATCGACACCGAAGGAATCTTGTGGTGGCTTGGGCCCGACCTTGTGCTAAGATGTTGCTATGGGCTGGGCTATCACAGCCAGGTGAAAATGCCCTCGGTCAAACCCCATCCGGTGAAAGACAAAGGGTAGATCTGTTCGGTCAACAGTGTCAGGGTTAGACGAGACGGGGGACTTGGTGGGTATCAACGCCGCCAGGCCTTGCCTTGTGCCCTCTTACGTTGGGAAACTTTCGCATTGAGTCGGTACGGAGGGAATCTTGCGATGGCTTGGGCCCGGACCTTGTGTTAAGATGTTGCTATGGGCTGGCCTATCACAGCTAGGTGAAAATGTCCCTCGGTCAAACCCCGTCCGGTGAAAGTCAAAGGGATAGATCCGTCCGGTCAACAGTGTCAGGGTTAGACGAGACAAGGGACGTGAGGGATGGAAATGCCGCCAGGTCTTGCCCTGGGCCCTCTTACGTTGGGAAACTTTCGCATCGAGTCGGTACCGAGGGAATCTTGCGGTGGCTTGGGCCCGGACCTTTTGCTAAGATGTTGCAATGGGCTGGCCTATCACAGCTAGGTGAAAATTTCCCTCGGTCAAAACCCGTCCGGTGAAAGTCAAAGGGGTAGATACGTTCGGTCAACAGTGTCAGGGTTAGACGAGACGGGGGACCTGGGGGTGGCAATGCCGCCAAGTTTTCCCTGGGCGCTCTTATGTTTGGAAACTGTCGCATCGGGTTCGATACCGAGGGGATCTTGCGGTTTGTTGGGCCCGGACCTTGTGCTAAGATGTTGCTATGGGCTAGCCTATCACAGCCAGGTGAAAAGGTCCTCGGTCAAACCCCGTCCGGTGAAAGTCAAAGGGGTCGATCCGTTTGGTACAGTGTCAGGGTTAGACGAGACGGGGGACCTAAGGGTGGGAATGCCGCCAGGTTTTGCCCTAGGCCCTCTTACATTTGGAAACTGTCGCATCAGGTCGATACCGAGGGGATCTTGAAGTTTGTTGGGCCCGGACCTTGTGCTAAGATGTTCCTATGGGCTGGCCTATCACAGCCAGGTGCAAATGTCCCTCGGTCAAACCTCGTCCGGTGAAAGTCAAAGGGGTAGATCCATTCGGTCAATAGTGTCAGGGGTTAGACGGGACGGGTGACCTAGGGGTGGCAATGCCGCCAGGTCATTCCACCCTCTTACGTTCAGAAACTGTCGCATTAGGTCGACACCGAAGGAATCTTGTGGTGGGTTGGGCCCTACCTTGTGCTAAGATGTTGCTATGGGCTCGCCTATCACAACCAGGTGAAAATGTCCCTCGGTCAAACCCAGTCCAGTGAAACTCAAAGGGGTAGATCCGTTCGTTCAAAAGTGTCAGGGTTAGACGAGACGGGGGACCTGAGGGTGGCAATGCCGCCCGGTTTTGCCCTGGGCCCTCTTACGTTTGGAAACTGTCGCATCGGGTCGATATCGAGGGGATCTTGCGGTTTGTTGTACCCGAAACTTGTGCTAAGATATTGCTATGGGCTGGCCTATCACAGCCAGGTGAAAATGTCCCTCGGTCAAACCCCATCCGGTGAAAGTCAAAGGGCTAGATCCATTCGGTCAACAGTGTCAGGGGTTAGACGGGACGGGGGACCTAGGGGTGGCAATGCCGCCAGGTCTTTCCCTGCACCCTCTTACGTTCGGCAACTGTTGCATCGGGTCGAAACCGAAGGAATCTTGTGGTGGGTAGGGCCCGACCTTTTGCTAAGATGTTGCTATGGGCTCTCCTATCACAGCCATGTGAAAATGTCCCTCGGTCAAACCCCGTTCGGTGAAAGTCAAAGGGGTAGATCCGTTCGGTCAGCAGTGTCTGCGTTAGACGGGACGGGGGCCCTGGTGGGTGTCAATGCCGCCAGGTCTTGCCCTGGGCCCTCTTACGTTGGGAAACTTTCACATCGAGTCGGTACCGAGGGAATCTTGGGGTGGCTTGGGCCCGCACCTTGTGCTAAGATGTTGCTATGGGCTGGCCTATCACAGCTAGGTGAAAATGTCCCTCGGTCAAACCACGTCCGATTAAAGTCAAAGGGGTAGATCCGTTCCGTCAACAATATCAGGGGTTAGACGGGACGGGGGACCAAGGGGTGGCAATGCCGCCAGGTCTTTCCCTGCACCCTCTTACGTTCGGAAACTGTCGCATCGGCTCGACACCGAAGGAATCTTGTGGTGGGTTGGGCCCGACCTTGTGCTAAGATGTTGCTATGGGCTGGCCTATCACAGCTAGGTGAAAATGTCCCTCGGTCAAACCCCTTCCGGTGAAAGTCAAAGGGGTAGATCTGTTCGGTCAACAGTGTCAGGGATGAGACGGGACAGGGGACCTAGGGGTGGCAATGCGCGCAAGGTCTTCCCCAGCACCCTCTTACGTTCGAAAACTGTCGCATCGGGTCGACACTGAAGGAATCTTGCGGTGGCTTGGGCCCGGACCTTGTGCTAAGATGTTGCTATGGGCTGGCCTATCAGAGCTAGGTGAAAATGTCCCTCAGTCAAACCCCGTCCGGTGAAAGTCAAAGGGGTAGATCCGTTAGGTCAACAGTGTCAGGGTTAGACGAGACCGGGGACCTGGGGGAGGCAATGTCGCCATGTTTTGCCCTGGCCCTCTTACATTTGGAAACTGTCGCATCGGGTCGATACGAGGGGACCTTGCGGTTTGTTCGGCCCAGACCTTGTGCTAAGATGTTGATATGGGCTAGCCTATCATAGCCAGGTGAAAATGTCCCTCGGTCAAACCCATTCCAGTGAAAGTCAAAGGGGTAGATCCGTTCGGTAAGCAGTGTCAGGAGTTAGACGGGACGGGGGACCTAGGGGTGGAAATGCCAACAGGTCTTTCCCTACGTCCTCTTACATTAGGAAACTGCCGCATCGGGTCAACACGATGGAATCTTGTCGTGGGTTGGGCCCGACCTTGTGCTAAGATGTTACTATGGGCTGGCCTATCACACCAAGGTGAAAATGTCCCTCGTTCAAACCCCGTCCTATGAAAGTCGAAGGGTAGATCCTTTTGGTCAACAGTATCAGGGTTAGACGGGACGAGGGACCTGGTGGGTGTCCATGCCGCCAGGTCTTGCCCTGGGCCCTCTTACGTTGGGAAACTTCCGCATCGAGTCGGTACCGAGGGAATTTTGCGGTGGCTTTGGCCCGGACCTTGTCCTAAGATGTTCCTATTGGCCGGCCTATCACAGCCAGGTGTGAAAATGTCCCTCGGTTAAACCCCGTCCGGTGAAAGTCAAAGGGGTAGATCCGTTCGGTCAACAGTGTCAGGGGTTAGATGGGACGGGGGACCTAGGGGTGGCAATGCCGCCAGGTCTTTCCCTGCACCCTCTTACGTTCGAAAATTGTCGCATCAGGTCGACACTGAAGGAATCTTTTGGTGGGTTGGGCCCGACCTTTTGCTAAGATGTTGCTATTGGCTGGCCTATCACAGCTAGGTGAAAATGTCCCTCGTTCAAACCCCGTCCTGTGAAAGTTGAAGGGGTAGATCCGTTCGGTCAACAGTGTTAGGGTTAGATGGGACGAGGGAAATGGTGGGTGTCAATGCCGCCAGGTCTTGCCCTGGGCCCTCTTACGTTGGGAAACTTTTGCATCGAGTCGGTACCGAGGGAATCTTGCGGTGGCTTGGGCCTGGACCTTGTGCTTAGATGTTGCTATGGGTTGGCCTATCACAACCAGGTGAAAATGTCCTCGTTCAAACCCCGTCCTGTGAAAGCCAAAGGGGTAGATCTGTTCGGTCAACAGTGTTAGGGGTTAGACGGGACGGGGGACCCAGGGGAGGCAATGCCGCCTGGGCTTTCCATGCACCCTTTTTCATTCGGAAACTGTCGCATCGGCTCGACACCGAAGGAATCTTGTGGTGGGTTGGGCCCTACCTTGTGCTAAGATGTTGCTATGGGCTAGCCTGTCACAACTAGGTGAAAATGTCCCTCGGTCAAACCCCGTCCGGTGGAAGTCAAAGGGGTAGATCCGTTCGGTCAGCAGTGTCAGGGTTAGACGGGACAGGGGACCTGGTGGGTGTCAATGCCGCCAGGTCCTGCCCTGGGTCCTCTAACGTTGGGAAACTTTCGCATCGAGTCGGTACCGAGGGAATCTTGTGGTGGCTTGGGCCCGGACCATGTGCTAAGATGTTGCTATGGGCTGGCCTATCACAGCCAGGAGAAAATGTCCCTCGTTCAAACCCCGTCCTGTGAAAGTGGAAGGGTAGATCCGTTCGGTCAAAAGTGTCAGGGGTTAGACTTGACGGGGGACCTGGTGGGAGTTAATGCCACCAGGTCTTTCCCTGCACCCTCTTACGTTCGGAAACTTTCACATCGCGTCGACACCGAAGGAATCTTGTGGTGGGTTGGGCCCGACTTGTGCTAAGATGTTGCTATGGGCTGGCCTATGACAGCCAGGTGAAAACGTCCCTCGGTCAAACCCCGTCTGGTGAAAGTCAAAGGGGTAGATCCGTTCGGTCACAGTATCAGGGTTAGACGGGACGGGCGACCTGGTGGGTGTCAATGCCGCCAGGTCTTGCCCTGGGCCCTCCTACGTTGGGAAACTTTCGCATCGAGTCGGTACCGAGGGAATCTTGCGGTGGCTTGGGCCCGGACCTTGTGCTAAGATGTTGCTATGGGCTGGCCTATCACAGGCAGGTGAAAATGTCCCTCGTTCAAACCCCGTCCTGTGAAAGTCGAAGGGTTAGATACTTTTGGTCAGCAGTGTCATTGTTATACGGGACGGGGGACCTGGTGGGTGTCAATGCCGCCAGGTCTTGCCCTGGGCCCTCTTACGTTGGGAAACTTTCGCATCGAGTCGGTACCGAGGGAATCTTGCGGTGGCTAGGGCCCCGACCTTGTGCTAAGATGTTGCTATGGGCTGGCCTATCACAGCAGGTGAAAATGTCCCTCGGTCAAACCCTTCCGGTGAAAGTCAAAGGGGTAGATCTGTTCGGTCAACAGTGTCAGGGATGAGACGGGACAGGGGACCTAGGGGTGGCAATGCCGCAGGTCTTCCCCAGCACCTCTTACGTTCGAAAACTGTCGCATCGGGTCGACACGAAGGAATCTTGCGGTGGTTGGGCCCGGACCTTGTGCTAAGATGTTGCTATGGGATGGCCTATCAGAGCTAGGTGAAAATGTCCCTCAGTCAAACCCCGTCCGGTGGTGAAAGTCAAAGGGGTAGATCCGTTAGGTCAACAGTGTCAGGGTTAGACGAGACCGGGGACCTGGGGGAGGCAATGTCGCCATGTTTTGCCCTGGCCCTTTACATTTGGAAACTGTCGCATCGGGTCGATACCAAGGGGGACCTTGCGGTTTGTTCGGCCCAGACCTTGTGCTAAGATGTTGATATGGGGGCCTATCATAGAGGTGAAAATGTCCCTCGGTCAAACCCATTCAGTGAAAGTCAAAGGGGTAGATCCGTTCGGTAAGCAGTTTGTCAGTTCGAGATGTCAGGAGTTAGACGGGACGGGGGACCTAGGGGTGGAAATGCCAACAGGTCTTTCCCTACGTCCTCTTACATTAGGAAACTGCCGCATCGGGTCAACACCGATGGAATCTTGTGGGGTTGGGCCCGACCTTGTGCTAAGATGTACTATGGGTGGGGCCTATCACACCAAGGTGAAAATGTCCCTCGTTCAAACCCCGTCCTATGAAAGTCGAAGGGTAGATCCTTTTGGTCAACAGTATCAGGGTTAGACGGGACGAGGGACCTGGTGGGGTGTCCATGCCGCCAGGTCTTGCCCTGGGCCCTCTTACGTTGGGAAACTTCCGCATCGAGTCGGTACCGAGGGAATTTGCGGTGGCTTTGGCCCGGACCTTGTCCTAAGATGTTCCTATTGGCCGGCCTATCACAACAGGTGAAAATGTCCCTCGGTTAAACCCCGTCCGGTGAAAGTCAAAGGGGTAGATCCGTTCGGTCAACAGTGTCAGGGTTAGATGGGACGGGGGACCTAGGGGTGGCAATGCCGCCAGGTCTTTCCCTGCACCCTCTTACGTTCGAAAATTGTCGCATCAGGTCGACACTGAAGGAATCTTTGGGGGTTGGGCCCGACCTTTTGCTAAGATGTTGCTATTGGCTGGCCTATCACAGCTAGGTGAAAATGTCCCTCGTTCAAACCCCGTCCTGTGAAAGTTGAAGGGGTAGATCCGTTCGGTCAACAGTGTTAGGGTTAGATGGACGAGGGAAATGGTGGGTGTCAATGCCGCCAGGTCTTGCCCTGGGCCCTCTTACGTTGGGAAACTTTGCATCGAGTCGGTACCGAGGGAATCTTGCGGTGGCTTGGGCCTGGACCTTGTGCTTAGATGTTGCTATGGGTTGGCCTATCAAACCAGGTGAAAATGTCCCTCGTTCAAACCGTCTGTGAAAGCCAAAGGGGTAGATCTGTTCGGTCAACAGTGTTAGGGTTAGACGGGACGGGGGACCCAGGGGAGGCAATGCCGCCTGGGCTTTCCATGCACCCTTTTTCATTCGGAAAACTGTCGCATCGGCTCGACACCGAAGGAATCTTGTGGTGGGTTGGGCCCTACCTTGTGCTAAGATGTTGCTATGGGCTAGCCTGTCACAACTAGGTGAAAATGTCCCTCGGTCAAACCCCGCCGGTGGAAGTCAAAGGGTAGATCCGTTCGGTCAGCAGTGTCAGGGTTAGACGGGACAGGGACCTGGTGGGTGTCAATGCCGCCAGGTCCTGCCCTGGGTCCTCTAACGTTGGGAAACTTTCGCATCGAGTCGGTACCGAGGGAATCTTGTGGTGGCTTGGGCCCGGACCATGTGCTAAGATGTGCTATGGGCTGGCCTATCAGCCAGTGAAAATGTCCCTCGTTCAAACCCCGTCCTGTGAAAGTGGAAGGGGTAGATCCGTTCGGTCAAAAGTGTCAGGGGTTAGACTTGACGGGGGACCTGGTGGGAGTTAATGCCACCAGGTCTTTCCCTGCACCTCTTAAGTTCGGGGAAACTTTCACATCGCGTCGACACCGAAGGAATCTTGTGGTGGGTTGGGCCCGACCTTGTGCTAAGATGTTGCTATGGGCTGGCCTATGACAGCCAGGTGAAAACGTCCCTCGGTCAAACCCCGTCTGGTGAAAGTCAAAGGGGTAGATCCGTTCGGTCAACAGTATCAGGGTTAGACGGGACGGGCGACCTGGTGGGTGTCAATGCCGCCAGGTCTTGCCCTGGGCCCTCTACGTTGGGAAACTTTCGCATCGAGTCGGTACCGAGGGAATCTTGCGGTGGCTTGGGCCCGGACCTTGTGCTAAGATGTTGCTATGGGCTGGCCTATCACAGGCAGGTGAAAATGTCCCTCGTTCAAACCCCGTCCTGTGAAAGTCGAAGGGTTAGATCCTTTTGGTCAGCAGTGTCATTGTTATACGGGACGGGGGACTGGTGGGTGTCAATGCCGCCAGGTCTTGCCCTGGGCCCTCTTACGTTGGGAAACTTTCGCATCGAGTCGGTACCGAGGGAATCTTGCGGTGGCTAGGGCCCCGACTTGTGCTAAGATGTTGCTATGGGCTGGCCTATCACAACCAGGTGAAAATGTCCCTCGTTCAAACCCCGTCCTGTGAAAGTCGAAGGGATAGAACCATTCGGTCAGAAGTGTCAGGGGTTAGACAGGACGGGGGACCTGGTGGGTTTTAATGCCGTCAGGTCTTTCCCTGCACCTCTTACGTTCGGAAATTTTTGCATCGGTCGACCGAAGGAACCTTGTGGTGGGTTGGGCCTGACCTTGTGCTAAGATGTTGCTATGGGCTGGCCTATCACAGCCAGGTGAAAATGTCCATCGCTCAAACCCCGTCCGCGGTGAAAGTCGAAGGGGTAGATCCGTTTGGTCAAAGTGTCAGGGGTTAGACGGGACGGGGGGACCTGGTGGGTGTTAATGCCGCCAGGTCTTTCCCTGCACCCTCTTATGTTCGGAAACTATCGCATCGGGTCGACACTGAAGGAATTGCGGTGGCTTGGGCAGACCTTGTGCTAAGATGTTGCTATGGGCTGGCCTATCACAGCTAGGTGAAAATGTCCCTCGGTCAAAAACCCCGTCCGGTGAAAGTCAAAGGGTAGATCCGTTCGGTCAACAGTGTCAGGGCTAGACGAGGCAGGGGACCTGGGGGTGGCAATGCGCCAAGTTTTGCCCTGGGCTCTTTTACGTGTGGAAACTGTCGCATCGGGTCTAACGAGGGGATCTTGCGGTTTGTTGGCCCGGACCTTGTGCTAAGATGTTGCTATGGGCTGGCCTATCACAGCAGGTGAAAATATCCCTCGATCACACCCCGTCCGGTGAAAGTCAAAGGGGTAGATCCGTTCGGTCAACAGTGTCAGGGGTTAGATGGGACGGGGGACCTAGGGGTGGCAATGCCGCCAGGTCTTTCCTGCACACCTCTTACGTTCGGAAACTGTCGCATCGGGTCGACACTGAAGGAATCTTGCGGTGGCTTGGGCCCGGACCTTGTGCTAAGATGTTGCTATGGGCTGGCCTATCACAGCCATGTGAAAATGTCCCTCGGTCAAACCCCGTCCGTGTGAAAGTCAAAGGGCTAGATCGTTCGGTCAACAGTGTCAGGGTTAGACGGACGGGGGACCTGGGGGTGGCAATGCCGCCAGGTTTGCCTGGGCCCTCTTATGTTTGGAAACTGTCGCATCGGGTCGATACCGAGGGGATCTTGCGGTTTGTTCGGCCCGGACCTTGTGCTAAGATGTTGCTGGGCTGGCCTATCACAGCTAGGTGAAAATGCCCTCGGTCAAACCCCGTCCGGTGATGTGAGAAAGTCAAAGGGGTAGATCCGTTCGGTCAACATTAGCAGGGTTACACGGGACGGGGGACCTAAGGGTGGCAATGCTGCCAGGTCTTTCCCTGCACCCTCTACGTTCAGAAACTGTCGCATCGGGTCGACACTGAAGGAATCTTGTGGTGGCCTAGGCCCGGACCTTGTGCTAAAATGTTTGCTATGGGCTAGCCTATCACGCTAGGTGAAAATGTCCCTCGGTCAACCCCGTCCAGTGAAAGTCAACGGGGGGTAGATCCGTTCGGTCAATAGTGTCAAGGTTAGAGGCGACGGGGGACCTCGGGGTAGCAATGCCGCCAGGTTTTGCCCTGGGCCCTCTTACGTTTGGAAAACTGTCCCATCGGGTCGATACCGTGGGGATCTTGCGGTTTGTTGGGCCCGGACCTTGTTGTTGTTGTGGGCTGGCCTATCACAGCCAGGTGAAAATGTCCATCGGTCAAACCCCGTACGGTGAATGGAAAGTCAAAGGGGTAGATCCGTTCGGCCAATAGTGTCAGGGGTTAGATGAGACGGCGGGGGACCTAGGGGTGTCAATGCCGCCAGGTCTTTCCCTGCACCCTCTTACGTTCGGAAAACTATCGCAATTGGTCGACACTCAAGGAATCTTGTGGTGGGTTGGGCCCGACCTTGTGCTAAGATGTTGCTATGGGGTAGCCTATCACAGCCAGTGTGAAAATGTCCCTCGTTCAAACCCCGTCCTATGAAAGTCGAAGGGGGGTAGATCCGTTAAGTCAATAGCGTCAGGGTAGACGGGACGGGGGACCTGGTGGGTGTCAATGCCGCTAGGTCTTGCCTTGGGGCCTCTTAGTTGGGAAACTTTCGCATCAAGTCGGGTACGAGGGAATCTTATGGTCGCTTGGGCCCGGACCTTGTGCTAAGATATTGCTATGGTGGCCTATCACAACCAGGTGAAAATGTCCCTCGGTCAAACCCCTTCCGGTGAAACTCAAAGGGGTAGATCGCTCGGTCACCAGTTGTCAGGGGTTAGACGGGACGGGGGACTAGGGTGGCAATGCCGCCAGGTCTTTCACTACACCCTATTACGTTCGGAACTGTCGCATCGTGTCGACACCAAAGGAATCTTGTGGTGGGTTGGGCCCGACCTTGTGCTAATATGTTGCTATGGGCTGGCCTATCATAGCCACGTGAAAATGTCCCTCGTTCAAACCCCGTCCTGTGAAAGTCGAGGGTAGATCCGTTCGGTCAATAGTGTCAGGGTTAGACGAGACGGGGGACCTGGGGGTGTCAATGCTGCCAGGTCTGGCCCTGGGCCCTCTTACAGCGGGAATATTTCGCATCGAGTCGGTACCGAGGGAATTTTGCGGTTTGTTTGGCCCGGACCTTGTGCTAAGATGTGCTATGGAGTGGCCTATCACAGCCAGGTGAAAATGTCTCTCGGTCAGACCACGTCCGGTGAAAGTCAAAAGGGTGATCCGTTTGGTAAAAATGTTGGGTTTAGATTGGACGGGGGACCTAGGGGTGGCAATTCCGCAGGTTTTGCCCTGGTCCCTTCTTACGTTTGGAAACTGTCGCATTGGGTTGACACCGAAGGAATCTTGTGGGGGTTGGGCCTGGAGCTTGTGCTAAGATGTTGCTATGGGCTGGCCTATCACAGCCAGGTGAAAATGTCCCTCGTTCGAACCCCGTCCTGTGAAAGTCGAAGGGGTAGATCCGTTCGGTCAACAGTGTCACGGGTTAGACGGGACGGGGGACCTGGTGGGTGTTAATGCTGCTAGGTCTTTCACGGCACCCTCTTATGTTCGAAAAC
>JAAAWK010000907.1:0-102318 GCA_022496015.1 Hordeum marinum
ACTCTAGACAGGCAGTGCTGCGAGATGTAGAAGAACAGTAGGAAAGGATGGGCAACGACAGAGTCTCAGAGGAACCCCTTAGAAAGCCATGTTTTGATCATCCGTTCCTCAAACACCCTGAAGTGCGAGGAATCCAACAGAGGCGATCAAATCTTGTGGGGAACGTGTGCAAAACTCTACAAAGTACTCAAACCTAATCGATTAGCCGTGTCCACGGTCATGGACAACTTGAGCCAAAGGAACTGAAACTATCTGGAACTTTCAACACAAAGTATTATAATGATGTGGGTATTAATGACAACTTGGGTATGAGAATTGGTTGGTGGAACCATCTCATTAATGAACCAACTTTGTAGTAATAATTTCTACATTACCCCTCTCTTGTTGTAGGAAAAAATTTGCTTTACACAAAAACTTGAACATATAGTCCCACCTACCATATATGCATATAGTATAGATGATTATTGTTCACCCACTCTTTTGTGACTTGCCGGCATATTCAAAATGCTGACCTACATGGCTGCAACGTCTCATGTTGCAGATACTCTTCTTCGACGAGTAAGAGTACGATTCAGGGTTACGGTCTACACTCAACCTACTGTTGGTGTTTATTGGGAATCCACTCCCGTTGACTGTTTCCGCTGAGATTTTAAGGTATATATCAATTTTACGTTAATTACATGTGATTGCACTTTGATATATACATTGATGTACTGTGTGTGCTAGCATACTGATCCAGAGATGGCACAGAACACAGAGAGGCTTGACCTTTCCAGGTTGGGTCGCTACATCGCTAGAGGACAAGGTGTGAAAGTCCGGTCTTTGGCGGATGACGGCGGACATGGCCTTGTTGTAGGGCATGATGGCCTTCAGAAACTTACACTTGACCTAGGTGTCATCCACATCCTTGCTGCCATGATCTCAGAGGGCAACGACAAGAGTAGTCACCCTCCTATAGAGCTCACACGGTTCCTCAGCTTATATCATTACAAACTCATCTGACTGATCAAGCACAACCTCATAGTTTGACCATTGAATTCTTGAGCTCCCCTTATACATGGTGTCAAAGTGTTCCCAACACTCTTTAGCAACAGTGAAGGGACACAGGTGAGGTAGGTCTTCGATAGGAGCTGTAGCTTGGAGTATGAACAAGGCGGAGGAATTTAGTAGTTTATCCGCCTCTTCTCTTGGAGTGGGGTTGCATGGATCACGAGGATAGTATCCTTCTTCAATGAATCGCATGAGTTGAATTGAGCTGTGATCCAATGAGACTTGATGTGAAAATCCAATTAGCAAAATCATTCTTAACAAGTTTAGGAGGAGGACCGAGATTAACTATATGAGGTGGGTGCATCGGTCCTCCATACACCAAGGGAGGGGGAACCGAGGCAAAGGTCCCCGACCCATTAATTCCTTGTGAACGATTATCCTTATCAGCACTTGCCCCCTCCTTACCGGAGTTGACATCCGATGTCGAGTTAATATGATTAGCCACTTACACCACATCGATGGAAAGTTTAAGGGTATCAACGAATTCTTTAAACATGGATTTGACCTCATTCGTCATGGAGTATTTAAGCGAGGACATAGCCTCATTCAAATCCTCACGAGAGACCGTGTTCACACCCACGGCCTCGGGAAGTTCTCCCGACCGCTCCCCATTGCCAACCATACTCTTCGGGTGGTGTATTGAAAGGATCGATATGGTTGACTAGAGGGGGGTGAATAGGCAACTAACACTTTTTAATATTTCTTTAACAAGTAAGGCTTAGCAACGCAAAGGTTGTCTAGATATGCAACTAGGTGAGCAACCTGTATGATGCTAACTATAATAAAAATACAAGCAAGGAGATAAACAATACAAATAGCTTGCACAAAGTAAAGGTAAGAAGTAACCACACGTGGAACCAATGAAGACGAGGATGTTTTACCGGAGTTCCATCCCGCTAAAGGGAAGTACGTCTCCATTAGAGCGTTATGTAGGCACAGTGCTCCCCAAGAAGCCACTAGGGCCACCGTATTCTCCTCACGCCCTCACACAATGTGAGATGTAGTGATTCCACTCGTGGCGCTCTTGAAGGCAGCAACCGGGCCTTTACAAACAAGGTTGGGGCTCTCTCCACAACTTAATTGGAGGCTCCCAACGAAACCACGAAGCTTCACCACAATGGAATATGGCTTAGAGGTGACCTCTTCCATCTAGGGTGCTCAAACACCCAAGACTAACAAAATCCACACAAGAAAGTATAGGGGGATCAATTTTCCTTTGGTGGAAGTGTAGATCTAGATCTCCTCCTTCAATCCCTAGCAAGACAACAAGTTTGGGTGGATATAGAGAGAGATCTGGCAAGAAAGCTCAATGGGCATCAATGGTGGAGAGAGAGAGAGACGTAAGAGATAAGATATAGGGCCCCCCTTTCCAACCGTTAAAGCCTGAAATGCTTGGCAGCGGTACAACCGGGGTTGCGTGCAGTACAACCAGTATGACCGGTACAACCGGCCTACTACCGACCTACCACCGGACCACAACAGAAAGGTGGCCCAGATGCAGCACCCCGGCCAGAGCCCTGGACGAGGCAAAGTGCTAAATGGTACAATCGCTCAGCACCTTGGTAGTACCATGCTATATAAAAGCACATTTGCTCCCTTGGTGGTTTTGGTAATTAATAACAACATATATGTCATTGAACTAATGTTTCCACCAAGTATATTTTAGGAAATGTTCAATGATGGGTTGGCAAAAAGATTGTGGAATACCCCAAGATGCAAGGAAATAGGTTGGCCAAGCTTCAAGCAAGAGGACTCTACATTTTACATTTGTGAGAAATCACCTTCAGTTCATAGGAAAGCCAATACTATTAAAAGGGGGGGTAAGGTTTTGTTGGTGAAAAAATGCCCATACGTGCACAAGTGATAGTCACCAAAAACATCCACAAACTCTCCCACCAAAGTCTGTCCAAAGCCAAACACTCAAAATCGCTGCAACAAACATTTTACACTCGGTGCCACCGATTCCAAACCCTAGACAGCCTCAGCCAAACCCTAGCTTTTCGGTCCAGCCGATACTGCATTCGGTGCCATCGGGTTGGGCTGCCAACTTTCTGTTACGCAAGTTCATAGTTTCTATCCCTCCGAGATTGTTGAATCAGCGTCACTGAGATTGGGCATTCTGACCCTTGGTCACCCTATCGGTGCAACCGAGATTCCTATATTGGTCTCACCGTGATTCAACAGTTCCTAACTTTAGGTCACTTCGATACAACCGAGATTCACACATCGGTTTCACCGAGTCTGATTTATTGTGTGTAACGGTTGGATTTTTGGGGATGCCCATATATACCCCTTCACCACCACCCACTCAAGAGAGAAGCACTCAGAACTGTTCCCCACTCATATCTATTGATTTTCAGAGAGAGAACCACCTACCCTTGTGTTGAGGTCAAGATCTTCCACTCCAACCATATGGATCCTGATTTCTAACATCCCCAAGTTGCTTTCGACCAATCCCATTTCTTCTACCAAGCCAAATCTATGAGAGAGTGATTGTGTGTTGAGGAGTCTATCATCTTGAAGCACAAGAGCAGGGAGTTCATCGCATTACCGAGCCTATTACCTTTTGGAGGGTGGTGCCTCCTAGATTGGTTAGGTGTCGCTTGGGAGCCTCCTACTTCGTGTTGTGGAGTGAACCAAGAAGTTTGTAAGGGCAAGGAGATCTACCCCGAGTAATGCTAGTACTCCGTGGACGTAGGCTGTCATGGTATAGTCAAGGTTGCTTCTTGGTGGAACCCTCCGTTGGTAGCACCCTTAGTGGACTCCCGCGACTGTTACCCTCTGTGGGTTGAAGACTCCATGAACGTGGATGTACGATTGCACCACCTATTGGAACCACGGGAAAAATCATCGTGTCACCAATTGCGTTCGATCTTCCTACCCTCTCTTTACTTACATGCTTGTATTTACTTACCTCTGCTATACTCTTAGACATGCATGTGTAGGGTGTACTTAACATACTATGAATGCTAAAATATGCCAAGAAATAAAATTGGGAAAAAAGTAGATTTTATTTGGTCAAGTAGTCTAATCACCCCCCTCTAGCACTACTTTCGTTCCTACAAGTGGTATCAGAGCATTGGTCTCCATTGCATTGGTCTCACAACCTAGGAGAAGTATGGTGTCTAGTGAGGGAAATTATCACCGTAGAGGTCCGTACTTTGCTGGCACAAATTTTGCTAGTTGGAAGCACAAAATGAAAATGCATTTGCTTGGTCATAACCCCTCCATTTGGGTTGTTGTTCGTGTTGTCATGCAAGGTGAATTCTTTGCGGAAGGAAAGGTACCCGATCGTGAAGGGACCACAGATGAGTTGAAGATGTTGCAACTCAGTGCTCAAGCATGTGACATTCTCTTCAACATTCTATGCCCCAAAGAATTCAACAAATCAGCCATATTGAGAATGCAAAACAGATTTGGGGTATGTTGATTAATATGCATGAAGGTACAGAATCTTTGAGAGAATCCAAGTTGGATGTTCTTCAAAGTCAACTTGACAAGTTCAAGATGAAGGATTGTGAAGGAAAGGAGATGTACTCGAGGCTAGCTCTCATCACCAATGAGATTGCCGGCTTAGAAAGCGAAGAAATGACTGGGAAATTCATCATCAAGAAGATACTTCGAGCTTTGGATGATTGATATGACACCGTATGCACATTGATCCAAATGATGCCCAACTACAAAGATCTCAAGCCAACGGAAGTGATCGGTTGAATTGTTGCTCATGAGATGACCTCAAAGACAAGGAAGAGCTTCACCACAAGTTTAGTGGTGCTTACAAAGCCACAAGTGATGCTCCCGCTACCTCAAGCAACAACCTTGTCACAAATGAAGAGATAAGCCTCATGGTCAAGAAATTCAAGAAATTCTACAACAATAGAAGCAAAGATCGAATCTCCAACTAAAGATATGAAGAGAAGCGTTCGTCAAGTCATGACCGAAACTGCTACAATTGTGGGAAGCCCGAACACTACTCCAATGAGTGCACGGCTCCCTACAAACAAAGAGAAGAGTCACCAAGAAGACGAAGCTCAAGAGACGGTCACCTCGAAGAGAGCGAAGGAGTAGAGATGATCGTTATGAACGAAGACCCTCGAGCAGAAGTAGGGACTAAGACAAGAAGGACAAGTACACCAAGAGCTACTCAAGAAGGAAACATCAAGCTCATGGTTGTGAATGGGTTTCTGGCTCTGAATCCGACAACCACTCCGAGAGAAGCTATCACTCCAACTCCGACTATAGTCAAGGTGAAGGTGTTGCCGGACTTGCACTAGTGACTACCAACTCCTATGATCTATTTGATTCACCAAACGAAGGAAGTGGAAGTTGCTTCATGGCTAAAGGCCCCAAGGTATCACACCCCGAGTATCTTGATTTCAATAGTGATGAAGATGGCTTGTTAATTGAAGATGACTTGCTAATTGACAAATCAAGTAATGTTAGTCAAAATGAACTTGCTAGTACTCACTCTATTGTAGATAAGTCATGTGATGATGATATGTTGGAAATAGAATGACTAACTCAAGAACTAAAAACTCTTAAGTTAGCTCATGATTCAGCTCTAGAAGATCATAGAGAGCTTGTAAGGACACATGAGAAGCTACGCTTCGAGAAGCTCAATTTAGAGCAAGAGCATGAGTTCCTTAAAGCCATCAATGGCGATCTTAGAAAGAAGACTTCCTCTTATCTAGCCAAGCAACTTCTCTTATCTACATTCATGCCAAAAGTTAAGATTAAGCAAGCTAGTAACAAACAAAAGAAAGGTTCTTCAACTAGTAGCAATGAAAATGCTAAATCCAATGATATTGCTTCTAGTAGTTCTCTTGATCCCACTAACTCTTCTCTTAGCCAAGTTACACTTGAGCAAGGAAATGAACTCTTGAAAGGGATTATAGAGAAAGGTATCTACAAGAGTCTTGAAGGGTGCAAACAATTTGAGGAGATTGTACGCAAGCACGGAGGACACCAGAAGAATCATGGTGTTGGTTACTTCAACGCTAATGGAGTTGAATGGGAAGAAGGTCAAGACCCCAATGCCAAGTTTGTTCCTCAAAAAGAGAAGTATGAAAATACTCTCCCCAAGGGAGCAAAAGCTCAAGATGACCTCCCACCACAAGACACCAATTTCAAGGACAAGAACAAGCTTCAAGAGGACATTGACTCTTATGAAGAAGAATCCCAAGCTTTGGTGAAGTGGGTTCCCAAGGCTACTACAAGCTCAACTTCTACAAGTGCTACTTCAACACCAAGGATCCCCATCAACTTGATGTGGGTCCCCAAGAATAAGAACTACAGAAGTAATTGAGGGGTGACTCCGCCAATGAAATTAACTCGTATTACTTATTGGCAAGAACTAGTTGTAACAACATCAACATATGCAATAGTTCAAGGAGTCGCACATTCCCTCAAAGGTAAGCAAGTGACAAGGTAATCAGCAAATAAATGGACATCTAACATATGCTTTGCACTCCATGTCCGTAGATATCCTTGTATTTGTCTCTTGTGTGTTGGGACTAACCCATGTAGGTGAGAATAGTAGTGAAACAACAAGGATGCTCCCAACTCTTGGTGATTGTTGGGGATATAACCCCGTGATATGACCCGGCTGGAAGGTTCGGGTTGATAAGCATTGGTTATAAGCCGGCCCACGAAGATATGTATCAGCTGGAGGCCCAAGAACTTCGGCGGCTCTTGAGGTGGGCCGGACGACATAGACCCGAATGCGCAAGACCTTCCAAAGGATAACTTGGTTGGTAAGATAGAGATGGATTCGGAGATGTAAAGCGTGATCCGGGTGTACAATTGCAAGACCCGATGACTCTGACCTCTTATATAAAGGCAGAGGTGATCGAAAACTAGGTCAAGCGTCTAGCCCCTTGTAATCGATACAACAAGCAATAACAACACAAGCAGGACGTAGGCTTTTACCTCGGCTTGAGGGGCCGAACCTGGGTAAACTCGTGTCCTTTGTCTCAATCAACCCCTTTGAGTCCACTACCATGGCTATGGCTCCGAACTCAAGTCTGGTAACCCGGACGTCTGCCGTGACAAAACCACGACAGTTGGCGCCCACCGTGGGGCTCGCGTTCGGTGGTGTTGAGTTCTCAAAGGGCTCCCTTCCAGAGCTCGAAGGATACGTAGTTGGGAGGATGAGCAAGAGTCGCCACGGCCAGCTCTACATCGACGCCGCCGGCTGGGGGCTTGATGCTGCTTCCGTGGAGTATGGTTCCAGGGTTCTGTTCGGCGGGATCCAGGTGTTCATCGGAAAGATAGACGGATCTACACCCGGGCCGGACGTCTGCATCAACACCGTCGAGCTGTAAGGTAGGACCTACCCGTGTAAGGTAGGACCTACCCGTGTTAACCCGGTTCAGGGGCATGTCTTCGTGGGCTTCACTCAAGGTATGGATCTGGAAGCATCCGGATCTCAAGGGACTCTCATGCACTCCGATGATGAGTCGTCAAGTGGGGAAACTGAATCTGTGTACCAGCTCAGCAATGGTGGCCTTGGGGGCTACTGTGAGACCCGCTACGGCGACACTCGCCCCGAGTCAGAGCACGGTGAATCAGATGAGCCCGAGCGGCCGTCTCACGCGGCGGTATTCATGGCAGGGCCAGGGGCGGCCGGGTCGGAAGCTAACTCTCCCCAACCGCTGGCTCAGGGCCTTGTGGAGTTGATGGATGAGCTTGAGGCTTTGTTAGCTACAGAGGCCACACCAGATAATCAGGTGGCCCATAACGCAGAGATCGCAAGGATCAAGGGCCGGATGGCCGAGGAGCCTCAGAGGATAACTGATTTAAACTCCCAGATGGAGGCAAAGGCAGCACGGCTCAAGGCCGATGCTTCCCGTTTGGGGCTGGAACAGTTTTCAGCGGCGGCAGTGCACCGCAGGAGGCATCAAACTCGTCTACCGGAGCGCTATGAGGCGAGGAATCTCTTCAACACCCCCGGCTTTGGGAGAGCGGCGGCTGCCCCTGGGGAAGGGCGAGCAGCGCCTCACATGGCCCCACCCGGAGGGTTTACGACATCGGCGGGTCATTATTCTAACCCGGCCAAGAACATGGTAGCAGTAGCTACCCAGCTTGGAACGATCCCTATCCTAGATAAGGCACCCTTTGCGGAGGAGGTGATGAACGCTATCGGATATTTATAGACGGCCGTGGCTCAACAAGAGAAATATACTCACAGCCGAAGCCGGATCCACTCCACCCCTCTCCATTGTCGAAGTTTCAGCCGGTGCTATGAGTCGCCGGCGGTTTCAAGCAGTAGCCCGCATCATGGGCAAGGGGGATGCGCGGCGTAGACGCACAGGCCCTGGTGGACCGGGCAAGAAATAGGCGAGAACAAGAGGCAGCAATAGTTCCCCCGGGTCTTGGGCCCTCAGTGTTGACAGAGGCCGGAGTAGTTGGTAGCGCTAGAGCCGCGGGAGTTCCATGCTTAACTCCGGCTCTACGGAGCGAGAGGTTCCCTAAGGATTTCAAGGGCCTCGGAAAGTTCCAAATTACACGGCGGATCTCCCTCCCGAGGCTTGGGTCGAGAGCTATGAGCTAGCTATGGAGATGCTAGACGTCAGTGAGGCTGTTTTTTCAAAATATTTTATCATGATGCTCGAGGGTCCGGCTCGCACATGGTTAAAGGGTTTACCACCCAACACTATAAGTTGTTGGGCCGAATTGAGGGCAAAGTTCATCAAAAATTTCCAAGGGACTTGCAAGCAGCCTATGACCATTGTGGATTTGGATCATTGTGTTCAGCAGGAGAATGAGTCGGCTCATCATTGGGTTCGGCGGGTGTCGACCATCATTCACTCGTCGGAACAGATCACGGCGGCTCAAGCGGTGCTCATTCTGGAGAAGAATTGTCATTTCGTTCCACTAAAGCAGAAGCTTGGCCGGCTTAAACGTACGTGTCAAGACATGGGAGAGCTCATGACGGCTCTAACAAAGTACGCCGACTTAGACAACACCAAAGAGTTTTGGGAACAATGGGAATCAAAGCAGACAGAGGAACGCTGGCGGCGGGTCAGAGCTGGTGGCAAATGCTAACACAGGGCCGAATATTCCTAAGGGGAACGGGCGTTACAAGCCGTACCAGCGGGATAACATGCCCCCTTTCAATTTGGAAGTGGTGCTTAGGAAACCCTGCCCAGAGCACAGCACACCTGATAAACCAGCAACGCATGCGTGGGGCGATTGTTTTCTCATGCATAGATTTAAGAATCAACACTTTCAACCACCTCATATTCAGGGCGGTGGGCCGCCTGGCGGATCAGGGCCTAGCGGTTCAGGCAACGGCGGGTCAGGTGCCGGCTTTGGTGTTGGCGGCTCAGGAGCAAGTCATCCGGGTCACAATAATCAGCAGCATCAACAGCATCCTGGCAACAACAATCATAATAACCACCAGCAGTAGCAGCGCAATCAGTTTGGATTCCAGAGTAACCCGAAGCAGCTCAGTTCGGGGCAGTATCATGTGTTTACGACTAGTAACAGCAAGCGAGATGAGAAACTACGGAGGAGAGCGGTTCATATGATCGCGCCGGCTCTCCCACGATACGTGCCGTGGTTAGAGTATGACATAACGTGGAGCAGGCAAGATCACCCACCACGGGTGGATGACCCGGGCCGGCTTGCTCTGGTGGTGGCCCCTCAGATACATGGTTATGGAGTAAATAAAGTGATCATGGACGGAGGTAGCAGTATCAACATCTTGTATTATGACACCTTCCGACGGATGAAGTTGCTAGACAAAGATCTCAAAACTTCTTCTACTGTGTTTCATGGCGTGGTGCCTGGTAAGTCGGCATACCCAGTAGGAAAAATCTCTTTGGAGGTGGCTTCCGGCGATGAGTATAATTACAGGGTGGAGACCTTATGGTTCGAGGTGGCCAAGATCAAGAGCCCTTATAATGCGTTCTTCGGGCGGCTGGCTTATGCCAAGTTCATGGCTAGGCCTTGTTATGTTTATTTGCAACTTAAGATGCCCGACTTAAATGGCACGATTACGGTTCATGGCAATCGACGAACGGCTCTTGAGTGCGAGGAAGGTGATGCGGCTTATGCTGAGGCTAGCTGTGCACAAGAGGAGCTGAAGTTCTATAAGGAGAACGTTGACCCGGAGGACATGACCCCGTTCAAGAAACCAAATACAGAGGCAGAGCCGCCACTCAAGTTTTCAGCGGATGATACTAATACAATGGACTTTACTCCGGGCGACTCATCCAAGCAGTTCATCATCGGGGCTCAGATGGATCCCAAATAGGAAAGCACGCTCATCGAATTCATCCGTGAGACTCGGGACATCTTTGCATGGAAACCTTCTGACATGCCGGGTGTACCGAGGGAGTTCGCTGAGCACAATCTTAATGTGAATCCGAAGTTTAAGCCGATCAAGCAGTTTTTGCGGCGGTTCAATGAGGAGAGGCGCAAGGCTATTGGGGAAGAGGTTACCCGGCTTTTAGCCGCTGGGTTCATAGTTGAGGTTTTCCACCCGAAATGGTTGGCTAATCCAGTATTGGTGCTTAAAAAGAATGGTACTTGGTGTATGTGCATAGATTACACGGACCTTAACACGGCTTGTCCGGCTGATCCCTTCACACTCCCTCGCATTGATCAGATCATTGATGCAACAGCCGGTTGTGAGAATTTGTGTTTTTTGGATGCTTATTCAGGGTATCATCAGATTAAAATGGCAGTGAAGGACCAGGAGAAGACATCGTTTATCACACCTTTTGGGGCGTTCTGGTACGTCTCCATGCCTTTTGGGCTCAAGAGTGCCCAGGCGACTTACCAGCGGTGTGTGCAGAACTGTCTCCACAGCCAGATTGGTCGTAATGTTCATGCTTATGTGGATGACATAGTGGTCAAGTCTAGGAAGAAGGAAACCCTCTTGGAGGACCTGAAGGAAACTTTTGACAATCTCCGGGTGCACAAAATGATGCTTAACCCGGCAAAATGTGTCTTTGGTGTCCCTTTAGGAAAGCTTTTGGGGTTATTGGTTTCTGAGCGTGGCATCGAGGCTAACCCGGATAAAATCAAGGCTATCACCTCTTTGCGAGAGCCGACATGCATCAATGATGTTTAGCGTATTGCAGACCGGATTGCGGCGATGAGCCGGTTCATAAGCCGGCTTGGGGAGAAGGCCATCCCCTTGTATCAGATGATGAAGAAGACGGACAAGTTTAAGTGGAGCAAGGCAGCCGCAGAGGCGCTGGAAGCTCTTAAGAAGCAACTGACTGAACCGCCAGTATTAGCCGCTCTGGTCGAGAAAGAGCCGCTACTCCTATATGTAGCAGCTAACAGCCGGGCGGTCAGTGTGGCGATTGTTGTTGAACGTAAGGAAGCAGGGAAAGAGTATCCCGTTCAGAGACCTATTTACTACATCAGTGAGGTCTTGGCCGAGTCCAAGCAGCGGTATCCGCATTGGCAGAAGCTTGTATACGGGGTCTTTATGGCTAATCGTAAGCTGAAGCACTACTTTTTGGGCCATCCAATAACTGTAGTAAGCTCTGCCCCGTTGGGGGATATTATTCAGAACAGAGAGGCTACGGGAAGGATTGCCAAGTGGGCTTTAGAGTTGGGGCCTCTTAACATCAGTTACACCCCTCGTACAGCAATTAAGTCTCACGCTTTTGTGGATTTCATAAATGATTGGACAGAGTGCCAGGCGCCTGAAGAGAAGCCGGAGAACACATACTGGACTATATATTTTCACGGGTCTAAACAGCTTGAGGGGTCTAGTGCCGGTGTGGTTCTCACCTCCCCGAAAGGTGATAAGTTTTGTTATGTGCTCCGGTTGATGTTCCCCTGTACTAATAATGCTGCTGAGTATGAAGCTTTGCTCCGTGGTTTGAGAGTCGCTAAAGAGATGAATTTAAGCCGGGTTAGATGCCTGGGCGACTCAGACCTTGTGGCTCAGCAAGTTTCAGGTACTTGGGATTCTAAGGACCCACGGATGGCGGCTTATCGACAGGCGGTTGATGTTGTTGCAGGTTATTTCAAAGGGTATCAGGTGGATCATATTGATCGTCGGTGGAACGAGGCGGCTGATGCATTATCACGACTCGGATCTCAGCATAAGCCGGTGCCGCCTAATGTTTTTCTTGACGTGTTACGTCATCCGACTATCAAGATGCCTTCTGAGGAGGATCTGGCAATTCCTGACCCGGAGGCGGCTCTAGTGGCGGCTCTACATGTTATTCCAGATTGATCTACTCCTTATTTAGCGTATTTGATGCGCGGCGAGTTGCCGGATGATGAGAGCCGGGCTCGGGAGATCGTCCGCCGTTCTAAGTCCATGACAATTATCAATGGTGAGTTACACAAATGCAGTGTGACAGGTGTTTTCCAACGCTGTGTGTCACCAGAAGAGGGCCAGCAGATCTTAAATGAAATTCATGCTGGCGACTGTGGACATCATGCCGGGTCAAGATCTTTAGTGGCCAAAGCTTTTTGGCATGGATTTTTCTTGTTGACGGCTCACAAGGATGCAGAGGATCTGGTTCGTAAGTGTGACACTTGTCAGAAATTTGGCCGACGTGCTCATGTTCCGGCTCAAGAGTTGAGGATGATACCTATCACTTGGCCATTTGCGGTCTGGAGGCTTGATATTGTAAGGGCCTTCAAGAGGTCCAAAGATAAGAAAACGCACCTCTTGGTGGCAGTTGATAAGTTTACCAAGTGGGTTGAGGCTGAGCCAGTAAGCAAGTGTGATGCAACTACAACGGTTGAGTTTGTCAGGAAATTGATCTATCGTTTTGGTTATCCACATAGTATTATCACTGATAATGGTACAAATTTGTCCAAGGGGGCTATGAAGGTGTTCTGTGAGAAGGAGCATATCCGGCTTGATGTTTCAGCCGTGGCACATCCATAGTCCAATGGCCAGGCTGAGCGGGCTAATCAGGAAATCCTGCGAGGGGTTAAACCCTGGCTCATGGTCCCCTTGAAACGGACGGCCGAGTGTTGGGTTGATGAGTTGCCTTCTGTCTTATGGAGCATCCGGACTACACCTAACAGGTCTACAGGTTTTACACCTTTTTTCATGGTCTACGGGGCTGAGGCAGTTCTACCCAGTGACATCCGACATGATTCACCAAGGGTGGCGGCTTACGTTGAGACGGACAATGAGCTGGCACGTCAAGATGCGTTGGATGCCCTGGACGAAGCACGAGAGTTAGCAGCGACCAGATCAGCAATTTACCAGCAAGACCTGCGACGCTATCATAGCCACAAGGTGAAGACCCGGACGTTCCAGGAAGGTGACCTGGTGCTCCGTCTTATTCAAGACCAAAGTGGGATGCATAAACTCTCTCCGTCGTGGGAAGGGCCCTTTGTGGTTAGCAGAAACCTTAACAACGGGTCATACTATCTCATTGATATTCATGATGAGTCGGACACGGCGGGTCAGGAGACTTTGCGGCCATGGAACGTGGCACACTTGCGGCCATATTATACTTAAGAGATGATGCAGATCCATTATCATTATACATATCATATTTATAGTGAGTAGTACTACTACCAAAGATTGGAGCCCCGGATCTTATGGGTATCTTTATGATCTCAGGATGAAATTCTTCAATACTAGCAAATTTGCGGTTCCTGTGGTTCTTTGACCCGCCAAGGTCTTACCAGTCAATCTCTCTTTAGAGACCCTTAGCCGGTTCACAAAGTGACGGCCAATCTCGCCTTAGAGACCCTGAACTGATGTTACTCTTACCAGTGAATCTCGCTTTAGAGACCCTGAGCCGGTTCACAAAGTGGACGGCCAATCTCGCCTTAGAGACCCTGAACTAATGTTACTCTTACCAGTCAATCTCGCTTTAGAGACCCTGAGCCGGTTCACAAAGTGGACGGCCAATATCGCTTTAGAGACCCTGAACTGCTGTATGTTAAAAGTTAAGCTCTTATCAGTCAATCTCGCCTTAGAGACCCTGAGCCAGCTCACAGAGTTGACGGCCAATCTCGCTTTAGAGACCCTGAAGTGGTATGATGCGCAATTGGCTTTATGCCTAGTTTGAGTACATTAAGCGCTGTTGTTGATGGAGGATTCCTACCTTTGGTATAGCTTAAAAAATTCCCCTAAGGCAACAGCATGTACATCAAATTCCAGTTGCTTATCAATTGCGGCCATCGAAGGGGGCTTCTTACCGACGGGTATCGCTTATCTCACTCTAATGGTCGGCTTTATGCCACTTCCGGTTACTTATTAACCGCGGTTGTCGAAGGGGTTTTCTTACCGACAGGTTCGCTTATCTCACCCTAACAACCGGCGTTTACGCCAAAAATAGTTGCGGAAGGAGGCTTCTTGCCCTTGGGTATAGCTTACATAAGCCCTTCACGCAGCCGGCTAGTACAATTACTAGTCGCGGCTGCGGAATGAATTCTTCTTGCCATAAGGTATAGCTTACATAATACCATCGGCAGCCGGCCCTATTCAACATTGGCTGATTGGAGGAGGCTTCTTGCCTTCGGGTATAGCTTACATCACCCTCCAACAGCAGGCTTTCTTGAGCTGCGGTTGTCAGTAGAGGCTTCTTACCTTTGGTATAGCTTACATAAACCTATTGACAACCGGTGTTGGAATACAATGGATAAAGTATTTGCTATTAAAAGGAGGTTTTTTACCATAATGGTACATTTTACATCACCCCTCATGCAGTCGGCTGTAGGCCGCTTTACAGTTTTCAACAGTCGTCGTTGTCACATAGAGGCTTCCTACCGTTAGGTATAGCTTACTTTATCTTATGGCAGCCGGCTCTTCCATGGCATCTCATTATAAGAAAAGGGAAGTCATGCTGCTCCGGTTGATAGAGTAAATTTCCCCGGTCTAATAACTCCGGGTGAAGGACAGACGTCTCGGAAAAATTACGCATTGGTTTATCAACAGCCGCGTTTGTTCATGGAGGCTATTTGCCAACAGAGGTATTATCCGGTTCTAAAAAGAGCTTTGAAGACTTCCAAGTGCCTCTCATGAATCATTGGCAGATTTATCAAAGATGGCAGCAAAGAGCTGAGAAAGATGACTGACAGTACTATAAAGTAAACCACCGGCAAGTGCATTCGGATGTTAAAAGGCTGTTACAAAAGATGTTCTCAGAGAGAACAAACGATGTTTCTGACGAAGTTTCAAAACACCATGGGCGGATGATTACAAGAGCCAATACTTGCTCTGACTATTACAAGGTTCGGTCACTCGACCAGCTCATCCTGCTCCGGATCTTTCGCGGTTCGGATCTGAAGATTGCCGAGTTCCCAGTTGCAGTTAGAGACGGCAGCAAATGACGCTTCAAAGAACGGCATGACGTTAAGCTCACCGGGGAAGAGATCTTTGCTTCGGGCAGGTGTTAGGTCTTTACACTCGTAAAGAGGCCCGCGGATCCATTTATCTTCCTGGTCGTATGCTGCTTGGTAGTTCTTCAAGTCATCCTCCACCTCATCAGCCATTACGGACGCTAGATAGCGAGAGTCCTT
Organism: Hordeum marinum; assembly: GCA_022496015.1. NCBI lineage: Eukaryota > Viridiplantae > Streptophyta > Magnoliopsida > Poales > Poaceae > Hordeum > Hordeum marinum. Next base: position 15,520 of record JAAAWK010000907.1, read on the forward strand.
GACGACTTTGAAATAGTCTTCTTCAGAAAATTCTGAGCCGTCCACCTTCTTCGAAGGATATCCACCCATCATCTCATCTGGTGTGAGATCCGGCGCGAAGGCCATGGCCCGGCTCAAACCCGCAACGGCTCCAGAGTGGAAAGCCGACTTCTTCAGCTCTTGTACTTGCTTGGGCACGGTGGAGAATAGTTCTAACACCCCTTTGAGGGCCTTCGGAATCTTCTCCTTATACTGTATGCTTTTGATGGTGAACATTGCTCCGCAATACAGCTGCTCTATAAAGGTGTATATGGCCTTCAGCGACAGGATGCTGTCGTCTGCAAGCTGCCGGCTCAAAGGTCCTACATGAGCCGGAAGAGACAGGTTCGTCGTTAGTTGTTTCATAAAAGATATTAAGTAAAGGAGTACAGGAATGATGGACTTACCAAATAAGGCGGCAGACATCTTAGCGATGTGCCGTTTGAGCCCTTGGAGCTCCTCAGCAACGGCAATGAGCCGCTGATCGGCATCATCTGCCCGTTTGATCAGTGCGGCTTTTTCAGAATCACCTGTTTCTTTCAATATTGTTAGCTCGGAGGTGATCTTGGTTACTTCTTCGGCTAAGAGCCGGCATCTCTCATCCGCAAGGCTTCGTGCTTCCTATTGAGCTACCAAGTTGGTTTTGAGATCCGCCAGCTGAGAGCCGGCGGTGTTCAGAGCGTCCTGTGCATATCAAAGGCAAAGTATAAGCTATTGCAGCAACAAGAGTATTCATATGCATAAAGGTTCACAGTTCAAGTTCTACAAGTCTCAAACAGATTGCAAGCAATATATTTGACACTTGGGTGCTAATGTATATTTGATCTGTTAACATCTACAGTTACGGATCATCTTCCTGAAAATTGACCCGGAACTTGGGGGCTACACATTGATTCTCTTCTAAACTCAAAAGGCCGGACTCAAATAAATTTGAGCCGGCCCTTGGGACCTATGTTATGGCTCTCTTCTAAACTCAAAAGTCCCGACTCAAATAAATTTGAGCCGGCCCTTGGGGCCTACATTATGGCTCTTTTCTAATCTCAAAAGTTCCGGTTCAAACAAATTTGAGCCGGCCCTTGGGGGCTACAGTTGGCAGTATGCAAGTGTTGACAGTATTTAAAGCAAAGTGTTTTGTACATAACCTTCGAAAGAAGACCCGAATTCAACTCTATGTTAGATTAAATCCGGCCCTTGGGGGCCGGGGAAGGTTATGGCTGAAGAAAGGTAACATACCTCATATTTTGCCTTCATCATGCTGACCAGCCAGAGTTCCAAGTCTCGGTTGGTGTTGACCCGGTTCATGTAGCCGGAGTGGAGTTCTTCGGCTGTCATTTTGTTGTACGACGAGTCAAACTCAAGTTTCCGCGAAGCTTCAGACGGCTCCGTATGCCAGGTTAAGACATGCGCTGGTGAAGGAGGTTTTTGAGCAGACCCAGTGATGATAACATCCGGAGTCGCCGGGGTCCTGGCGGGTGTAACCGGCCTTAAAGGAGCAGCTGGAGAGTTCTCCTTTATGACGTCATCTGTCGCCGGCTCAGTAGAAGCCGCTGGTCGAGTTTCTTCTTCCGCTGGAGTTTCCTCCGGCTGTTCAATACCCGGTTGAGCCGGGGCCGGCTGTTTAGGCTCTTGATTGTCAACGACAGGGCTGGAGGAAGGTTGATGGGTCTTGCGGCGTTTCACCTGAGCACTGCAAAGTAAATCGTTAGCATTTAAAGGAGATTGGTATCTCATCAAAGACATCTGGATATTTTAGCACTTACAGAGGATTAATCTTTGGTGGAGGTATGACTAAGGCTGATGAGTCGCCCGATGAGGGTGTTTTCTGAAAAATCAAGACACGGAAATGATAAGACATTCGGACATGAAGAGAAACGAAAAAGGGAAGTACGGATACTAACCTCTGCAGGCCGCTTCTTAGGAGCTGGCGAATTTGGTAGTCCCGATGCAAGCTTTGTAGAGCCGGCGCTCCGGATCTGACGTCGTTCAGCTTGCTATTTTTTTTGAAAGGAAATCAGGAGCCGGATGAGAGAGAGGGTGAGATAGAGGAAATTTTCTAACAACCCGCCGCGGCTTTCGAAAGAAATATTTTGAGTCGGAGTACATGCAAGTTACCTCAGGAGGGTTGGCGTGACTGGTTTCTACTTCGTCCTGTGATACATGGAAAGATATTATTAAAGAGCCGGCAAGACAAAAATTCAAGTAAGTATAGTTCAAGGATCTTACCTCGGACTCTGAAGAAGCCGGGTGTTCGAACCAACTCTCTTGAGGAGCTGCCTTCTTTTGTTTCTTGGCGGCGACTTTCTGCTTGGTTGTCTTCGGAAGAGGAACGTATTCCTTCTTCCAGAAGTCGGAGTCAGCCTGTGCAAATTGAGCTGGAGGAAGAATATCAAGCTTTGAAAAGGAGTATATAAACATACAACAGGCGGAAGAAAGGTAAAAATACTTACAAGAGGCGCCGGGTTGGTCGCGCAGAAGGGCAGTAGGCCGATGGTGCTGCATGAGCCGGAGGTCTCGTGCACAAGACTTCGGACGGTCATACAGATGTCATCCTTAGTTAAAGTGGTGGCGCTGAAGCACAGTTCGCTGTCGTAAAATCCTGAATATTCATACATGAGCCGATTACGGCGGCTCAGAGGCATGATCCGCCATTGTACCCAGCAGCGGATAAGGTCCGTTCCAATAAGGCCGTTGGCCAGGAGAGCCTTCACTCTGGCGTGGGGCTTCTCCTATCTAGCACGGTCGGCAGCTGAGAGCCGGTCGGGAAGTGAAGTATCGGTTGAGAGCCTGGAAGGACGATAACCCGGCATACGATGTTCCGAGTCCGGAGACGTGTCTTTGCAATAGAACCACGTCTTGTTCCAATCTTTTGGGTGGCTGGGCATCTGAACAGCCGGAAAGGTGATACCCCTCCGGCGCTGGATGGTCATTCCTCCAAGTTCCAAGGTTGGCCCGCTCTTGTATTCAGTTTGGCGGTTGGCGTAGAAGAACTCTCTAAAGAATCCGACTGACGGGCTTGATTGAAGGTATGCCTCGAAGAGGACTTGAAAGTGGCAAATGTTTGATACAGAATTCGGCGCCAGATCTTGGGGATGCAGCTTGTACAGGTGCAGAATGTCGCGAAAGAATTTTGACCTGGGTGGCACGAATCCTCGTTCGATATGATCTGTAAAGACTATAACCTCCCCTTCCTTTGGGGCGGGGCGGGTCTCACCAGTCGGAACACGCCAGTTGATCACTTCCTTTGGAGGAAGGGTGCCAGCGGCTACTAAATCAGATAAACACTCTTCGGTCACACAGGAGCTTACCCAATTGCAGTAATTGGTGGCACGTGTCATCTTGGCGGCTTAAAAGTACTGTGCAAAAATAAAATGGCGACTAATCAAACAAAGAGCAGATAGCAAATGGCGGCTTACAAGTTACAGGGTTCTAAATATTAAGGCCTTAAGAGGTCCGACTAACAAAGAGCCGGAGGGGGTCTAGCGGCTCACTATGGGTGGAAGAGCCGGAAGTCATCATGACTCGGACAAACAAGTTTCACAAATCGATGCTAAAGTTTTGGATCTACCGAAGCGGAAAAGGAAGTTCTACGTCAACCTAAGCCAAGAACAGTGAAAGTGAAAAATCGACCTACAGCCTTAACCGACCGCACATTGCGCACGGGCGGGCCATGTACAGTGGCGGTGATGACAATGCAGCCTAAAAGGAGGCGCGGCGGGCCCCGAGACTTGGCCGTGCAACCGTGCCGGAGAACGAAACGCGCGGCTGAGGTCCGCCGGCGGAAACCCTATTGTCCTACCGATCTAAAAGCTGCGGGAAGAGGTACTTACCGGAGGCGGAGACGGCAGCGGGCGAGATTCTGGTGCAGATAGGTTGATGCAGCGGCCTGGGTTGGTGACGGACAAGCGGCGGCGCCGAAGCGGAGCGGACAAGCTCAAGCGATGGACGGGCGACAGGAAGAAGAAGAAGAGGTGCACGAGCGGGAATGCATTGGTTTGACTCGTGCGGGTCCTATTTAACAGGGAAACAGTGTGGGTTCCCATGCGTCAGCACCGATCTTGCCAAAACAAACGCCTCGATTTTCGGTAAACGGTTAAATGTGAGAGATTTGGTGATACGTCAGCATATCTGTGACATCATGCCGGGTCATTCCTGGCAACTCTCAGACAATTGCAACAGACGGATGAAATGAGCTGGCTCACTTCAGCCTGGGGCCTAATGTTGGGGATATAACCCCGTGATATGACCTGGCTGGAAGGTTCCGGTTGATAAGCATTGGTTATGAGCCAATCCACGAAGATATGTATCAGCTGGAGGCCCAAGAACTTCGGCGGCTCTTGAGGTGGGCCGGACGACATAGACCCGGATGCGCAAGACCTTCCAAAGGATAACTTGGTTGGTAAGATAGAGATGGATTCGGAGATGTAAAGCGTGATCCGGGTGTACAATTGTAAGACCCGACGGCTCTGACCTCTTATATAAAGGCAGAGCCGGGGCGGCTTAGGGAGAGCTGATCGAAAACTAGGTCAAGCGTCTAGCCCCTTGTAATCGATACAACAAGCAATAACAACACAAGCAGGACGTAGGCTTTTACCTCGGCTTGAGGGGCCAAACCTGGGTAAACTCGTGTCCTTTGTCTCAATCAACCCCTTTGAGTCCACTACCATGGCGATGGCTCCGAACTCAAGTCTGGTAACCCGGACGTCTGCCGTGACAAAACCACGACAGTGATCTTCATCAACTTTGAGCATCCACCACTGCCTCACCAACATGAAGTCTTCATCGGCAAAACCCAAGTTGAGTTTGTCCCTCCTATGGGAGGATTTCACATCAAGGGGGAGCTTTACTCTAAGCCTTGAGTTAAAGCATCTCTTAGTATGTGACAACATTAAATGCTTTATGTAAAAGTGGTAACCCCATTTGTGGTTAAATGATGAGTATGACCTATGATCCAGTATTCTTACTTGGCTCCTAAGTCAATATACTCATATATAGATGACTCCGTCATTGCCAAAGTGCTTGCTAGATGCTATTGTGTTTGTGCATCTTAGCCATGACCTCATTTGACATCGTATTGTGTGAGCATGTTGGTCTGCATTTATTTGCTCATTAAAAGATATCCAATTGTTGCTATTTGGCTTTTCATATTTATTTGCCAACTTGATATACAATAATGCCTAGGACCGCCTCTTTAGCTATCTATGCTTTGTCAGCTCATATTCTATTCATGCTGCATCACAAAATTTGAACAACTACTTTTCGATCACTCTGTGTGAGGAGCACTCGGAGTTCCGTATCGTCAAGGACTGACCATTAAAACATCCCAAGTGCAAATCGGTGGAACCAACACAAAAATCTTGGTCTCAATGACGCCTAGGGTTGATCTGGTTTTCTTACCTCGGTAAGAACGATTTCATATTCTTAGTTACACCGAGTTTCCCTATCAGCTGACAGTTGTGAAACTCGGTGACACCAAAAATATTAAATCGGTGTCACCGACAACGATGGGTATATATTCAGTGGACCCCGATGCTTTGAATTTCACTCATCAAACGTCGTGCCTCCACAACCCTAGCTGCCGCCCGAAGACACTCATCATCGCCTTGCCTTCCCCGAGCGCCTTCGCCATTGGGAATCATCGCCATCGACGTTTTCTTCACCAATGTTGTCGTCGTAGTGGATCCATTACCGCCTTAGGGTATGGATTCGGCCCCCTCTCGTGCTCCTCTATACAAATCTCGCGTGTTAGGGCTTATTTGCCATCTATCCACAGTTTGAAAGCTTTCCATCCGCAACAAACTCTCGTAGAGTAGAGAGCCATGGATTTTTAGGGTTTTGCCGTCCGCCCGATGAAACTCGGTGGAACCGAGGCAGGCAAATCGGTGTCACCGATTTGTATGTCTGTGTTGCTGAGAACTTTCTCGGTGAAACCGAGTGCACCTTTCGTTCTCACCGAAAGGGGTGCCAAGTTTCGGCTAAGGAGAAAGTATGTCTCGATAGCTCCAATATTTTTGCTTCGGCTATACCGATTTTCATTTGACAGAATGTAAAACTTTGAAAATCTTTTGTTCAAACTTTCAAAAATCAGCCTCATTTTGTGATGACTTATCCTATTCTACTCCTCTGTATCTATTCACAGGGTCAGAATTTGCCAGAGCAGAACGTTGAGATGAGTTCAAGCACGAGTCCTAAGGCTAGTTCCTTTTCAAATCCAGGCACTCCCAGTTCTCATGGGTTGCCTAAGGCTGCCACTAGTACAAGGAAGAGACTCAACTTACAGGAAGAAGATTTTGATTTTGTCCCGGAAGAGATTCTTGCTAAGAAGCAAGAGAAGGCTGCTAGGAAGGATGCTAATGAGGCCACCTCATCTAGGAAGGTGGTCAGCAGAATTTATGCTCGTGCGGAAACGTTCAAAGCACATGAGAGTGCTAGGGCTACAGTGTATGTTGAGGTCCCCAAGAAGGTTGTTCCAAAGAAGACAACCATGAAGAGGATCATCCGTATGCAGGATAGGCCTACCTCAATGTATGAGGATCCAGAGGAGGCTGCTACTGCTGGTGCTGCTGCTGCAGAGGAGGAAGAGGAGGAACCTGCTGCTTAGGCCCCTCCTAAGAAGAAGGCCAAGAAACTTCTAGCTGATGCTATGCCCAGCCAGGCCTCCATACCATGAACACCATCCTGAGGCATACCTTGATGCCCAAGTCTGGAGATGAGAAGATGATTCGTGTATACTCCATCAACATGCTCATCCATCTCGATCGTCACACCAGGAGTCGAGTGATGGAGTTGATAGTAGAGACTGTGAAGAGGGTTGTTGCTTGTAGCGACCCGACCTGAAAGGCCAAGTCTCCGGTGTTTTACGTACCATCCCAAGATCATGCTAGTACACACTCGGTACATCAATGTATATATCAAAGGGAAATCACACAGCATTATATTAATCGCAATCTCATATAGAGTCCTTTATTACAATAAAAATTTCAATAAAGTGGCTAAAGGCCAACTCATGAGAATATCTAAATCTTGCGGAAGCGTCGAAGGTAGATGAGTCCATCTGACTCCAAGGGCATCTTACTGAGCATAGAACGTGTCCTCACTCCTGGTCAGAAAAATACTCTGCAACATGATACGTTGCAGCCGTGTAGGTCAGCATATGGAATATGCCGGCAAAGTCACAAGAGAAGGGTGAAAAGATAATCATCTAGTCTATATGCATATGTGGCAAGTGGGGTGGTAAGTTTTTGCGTAAAGCCAAGTTTTTCCTACATAAAAAGGGGTTAAGCAAAATATTACTAAGTTGGTTGATTAATGAGATGGTTCCACCAACCAATTCTCTTTCCCAAAATTATTAAGTACCCACATCAACATATTATTTGTGTTGAGAGTTCCGGAAGTTCCAATTCCTTTGGCTCAAGTCATCCATAACCGTGGACACGGCTAATCGATTAGGTTTAAGTACTCTGCAGAGTTTTGCACACGTTCCCCACAAGATTTGGTCGCCTCCGTTTGATTTCTCGCACTTCAAGGTGTTTGAGAAACGGATGACCAAAACATGGTCTTCCAAAGGGTTTCCCTGCGACTCTGACGGTGCCCATCCTTTCCTACCGTTCTTCTACCTCTCGTAGCACCGCCTGTCCAGAGTCACCACGATATCCAACCAAGCCAGAGCCCATAATGACTTGTGGCTGTGCAGGTAAGCCTTAGGTTTTGAAGCACCCATCCATCTCTTTGTTCCTGGGTGGACCTTTCCGCATGAATACTGGCCATCTCCAGCATCACCTAGGCTAACCACTGGTTTCTCCAGGGCGCCGTTCAACCATCATCCACCCAGAGGTATGTTGAAAACTTGGAGTCTTGAAATCTTGATCATTATGCAGGTCTTGAAATTATTAACTCTCTCAACTCTCATGATTCACACAACCAACCCCGTCTACTAATAGCATAGCAAAAGTAAAACAACGTTTCCCGGGGCCAATGTTGTAAAAGGGGTTGAGGAGGGGTACCTACCACATGATACTACTACAATTTAACCAAGTTTCCAACTAACCTATCTTGCATGCAACTAGGGAGATGGTAGAACTAATGCATAAAAACATGGGTAAAACATGATCAAAGTGACTTGCCTGATTGATGATCTTCGTACGTGAGTGACTCTAAGTAACAAGCTTCGCACTCCGGATAATCTAACGAAACAAACAATGCACTCAAATAAGCATACAACCATAATAAGTACTCATAACATTCAGCAAAGAAGTACTAAACAAACTATGCAAACAATGCACAAAAGTCTCTAGCAAGTAAAACACACAAAGTTTTTTTTTTCCAAAGGGGATGATGAAAACACTACTACATAATAAAACTATTTTGAAATAGCAAAACAATTGTTGACAGCAAGGGAAACAATAGAATATTTTATTATTAAACAAAGAAAATCAATTTAAGTTTGTTGGGAAAACTTTAGTAAAGTTTATAAAAGTTTTGATAAACACTATATGAATCAACTATAGTTGTACTAACAAAAGAATGAAAACTAAACTTGTTATTTTGTTAACAAAACATGTTCTTACAGAAAATGACTTACAAATAAATTTGTCTTAGAAAACAGAATTAATTATACAAAACTTATTTGAAAACAAAACTATTACTAGTTAGTTGTTTTAATCAAATTATGCCTATTTGAAAAGAAGTTGTGATTCCTATGTTAAATGAAATTAAACTAGGCAAATTTATATTTTTATTAACAGTAAGTGAAAACACTAAATGTTTACTAACAGAACCTAATAAATAAATAAAACCAAATTCTAAATCAAACTAATCAAAATTAAGTTTATAAAACTATATTATAATAATAAGCATATTCTGTTTTTTGGTTAAAACAGTAATTAAATAGATCATGAAAATCCTCAAACTATACATGAAGATAGTCCTAACTAATACCAAACAGTGACAAAAAGAATCATATCAAAATCTATTTTCAAACTCTAGTTATTCAGATTTGAAGATTTTGAGCTAATTTGATTAAATTCAAATTTTATAGTTCAAATTTGCAATTTAAAAGTACAGGGTGAAACTACATGAAAAATGTGAGCTATTGCAAAAAGAATCAACTCGAAACTCTAAACAGATTAAAAGATATAAGCAAAACAAAATTGGAAAACACTCTGTTAATTAAAACAAAACAGAAATTAAAAAAAAAAATTGCGTCGGTCAGGGGGCTACGTGGCGCAATCCTATTGGTTGGCTAGCGCGCGCGTTAGAAGATTTAGAGCGGGCGACCGATGCTAGGAGGATACCGGTTCGGTTTTAAGTGATTTCTAATCGGGGCCGTCGGTTTCGAATCGGAGGGATGGGAATGCTCACGGGGGAGGTTGCCGGCGTCGGGGTTTCTCCGGTGATCCGAAGACGGCGAGGAACGATGGCGAGGCGTTCCGGTGGTCGGGGAGGACGGGGAGGTGGTCCGGGCGACGGGGACGGTCCTCCGGAGTCGATTGGTGGCGACGGTGAGGCGAACGGTGGTCGGGTGTGGTGGCTACGCTCGACGGCGACGTCCGGTGGTGGTGGAGCTCCGACGAGAAATTGACGGCGTCTCGGTGAGAGAGAGAAGGGGCTCGGGGGGGGGGAAATGGACGCGGGGGTTGTCCGGTTTATATAGGGGCGCTCGGGGTGCGGGGGAGTAAAGGGAGAGAGAGATCCGGCGAGAGGGAAACGGTCGGCGGCGGCTCCGGCGTGCGCGGGGGAGAGAAAGGAGATGACCGTTTCGGGGCAACGGTCGGTCGGGTGGGGCCCGGATGTCAGCGAGAGGGAGCGCGTACGTTACGCGTCGGTCGGCCGGTTTCTAATTAATTCGCGAGTAACTGTCGTGGGCCGGCCCGTTTAATACCGGAAACGGTTACCGTTTTTCTTTAATAATTTTACAGAGACATTCAAAAGCTTTTAAAGCATTCAAACCGTCTCCAAAAATAGGGGTATTATATATCAAAATTAACAGAATAATAAATGCTATTTAATGAACATTTCTATTCTGTCATTTGAACACTTTGAAAAAAATATTATTTTCAGAAATGTCCTAATTGTTTTTTTAAAATCTTTTTTTGCAAATATTTTCAAAATAACCCCTGGTTATTATGTTCAAATAATTCACCAATTAGACCCTGGTGTGGAGTGTCATGTTACTCCTCTCTTATTTGAACTTTTAACCAAAATTTCAAATAGGTGAAAGCAACTTAGGGAAAAGTAGAAAGAGCTTTCAGAAAGTTCAGAAATGGCATTTCAACTAACACATACAATCAAGCAATGGTGATGATAGATGCATAGCTATATTCATAACATTCCAAAATGGAATTTTGGGATGTTACATTGCTGATCAGAAGTGCTCATGCTGCTACGCACCCTATATCCAGATGCTTAACAATTCACAGCTTGAGAAGCACATTTTCGCTCTGGACAGTGCTCATTTGCCACTTTAGCCAGACTTTGAGGATAACGTTGTGGTGATGGACCCGGACCATCCCACATCATCTAGAGCTTAGGCACATGCAGAGGTAGAAGTAGAGGCAGCTCGAGCCATTAGTGCTCAGGTTCCCAGGTCCAGGAACGAGTAGATGGATCTTTTGATCACTACTGTCCTGGAGATGAAGAAGGACATCAAGACCATCATAGATGCTCAGGAGAGCCTTGTGAACATCATTAATGATAGAGTGAAAATTCTAAATAACAAGGTTGATGGGTTGACTAAGACAGTCGATGAGATCAATAAGGAGGTTGATGAAGCCCCAATCCGTTGCACATCTTCAGAGTCTGAGTCTTCTGATGACGAGGAGGATAGTACACCTGTCAGGATGACTGCCCAATTCACGACTAAGGCTAGGACTCCTACAGTACCAGCTCCAGAGACAAGGCCTTCAGCTTCTGCTCCAGCCACGGTATCTTCAGCACCATTAGCTCTAGTGCCTCCAGTATCTACTCCACCTCCACCCAGGAGTTCAGCAGAAGTCTTCGCCGACGCACTTCTCTTGACTCTGACATTGATGACCGGAGGAGATCAACCTCAGAACGATTAGCTATATCTCTTTGAACTTTTCGGTAACTTGTTGCCAAAGGGGGGGAGTTGTATATAGATCTTAGGCTTTGAGTGAGAGAGCATCTTATTTATTTTCTGGTTTTACAAAACATTTGGTTCGTTTTGTTTGACGTGAGATACTTTTTTGTTTGTGTGTGATCATAAGTTGTTATATGTGTTGCTACTGTTTCCTATCGTCTGATGATTATGTGATGATCACTCACTTTTCTTGATGTGTTGTTCTATGTTGATTAACTCTTATTACTCTCGCAAACCATCATGTTGCATGTGACATGGAAGAAGTGCCCCATGTACCTAATTGATTGTGCATTTGCATTCAAACGCAAATTTAAAATAATGCAAAAATTTAGGGGGAGCTCTTTCTTATCACATACTTATCAAAGCAATGATTATATTCATTGATTATACAATATGTCAAAGCTTTGATCTATATGTTGTCATCAATTACCAAAAAGGGGGAGATTGAAAGCACATTTACTCCCTTGGTGGTTTTGGTAATTAATAACAACATATATGTCATTGAACTAATGTTTCCACCAAGTATATTTCAGGAATGTTCAATGATGGGTTGGCAAAAAGATTGTGGAATACCCAAAGATGCAAGGAAATAGGTTGGCCAAACTTCAAGCAAGAGGACTCTACATTTTACATTTGTGAGAAATCACCTTGAGTCCATAGGAAAGCCAATACTATTAAAAGGGGGGTAAGGTTTTGTTTGTGAACAAAATGCTCCTACGTGCACAAGTGATAGTTACCAAAAACATCCACAAACTCTCCCACCAAAGTCTGTCCAAAGCCAAACACTCAAAATCGGTGCAACCAACATTCTACACTCGGTGCCACCAAGTCCAAACCCTAGACAGACTCAGCCAAACCCTAGCTTTGTGGTGCAACCGATACTGCATTCGATGCCACCGAGTTGGGCTGCCAACTTTCTGCTACGCAAGTTCACAGTTCCGGTCCCTCCGAGATTGTTGAATCAGCGTCACCGAGATTGGGCATTCTGACCGTTGGTCACCTTATCGGTGCAACCGAGATTCCTATATTGGTCTCACCAAGATTCAAAAGTTGCTAACTTTAGGTCACTTCGGTACAACCAAGATTCACACACCGGTTCCACCGAGTCTGACTTATTGTGCGTAATGGTTGGATTTTTGTGGATGCCTATATATACCCCTTCACCACCACCCACTCGAGAGAAGTACTCATAACTATTCCCCACTCATATCTACTGATTTTCTGAGAGAGAACCACCTACCTTTGTGTTGAGGTCAGGATCTTCCACTCCACCCTGATGGATCTTGGTTTCTAGCCTCCCCAAGTTGCTTTCCACCAATATCATCTCTTCTACCAAGCCAAATATGTGAGAGAGTGATTGTGTGTTGAGGATTCTATCATCTTGAAGCACAAGAGAAAGGAGTTCATCGCATTACCGAGCCTATTACCTTTTCCAGGGTATAGTCAAGCTTGCTTCTTCGTGGAACACTCCATGGGTAGAGCCCTTAGTGGACTCTCGCGACCGTTACTCTAGCGACCCGACCTGGAAAGGTCAAGCCTCTATGTGTTTTGTGCCGTCCCTGGATCAGTATGCTAGCACACATAGTACATCAATGTATACATCAAAGTGCAGTCACATGTAATTAACGTCAAACTGATATATACCTTAAAATCTCAGTGGAAACAGTCAATGGGAGTGGAGTCCCAATAAACACCAATGGCAGGTTGAGTGTAGACCGTAACCCTGAATCATACTCTTACTCGTCGAAGAAGAGTATCTGCAACATGAAACATTGCAACCGTGTAGGTCAGCATTTTGAATATGCCGGCAAGTCACAAAAGAGGGGGTGAACAATAATCACCTATACTATATGCATATATGGCAGGTGGGGCCATAAGTTCAAGTTTTTGCGTAAAGCAATTTTTTTCCTACAACCGGAGAGGGGTAATGCAGAAATTATTAATACAAAGTTGGTTGATCAATGAGATGGTTCCACCAACCAATTCTCATACCCAATTTGTCATTAATACCCACATCATTATAATACTTTGTGTTGAGAGTTCCAGATAGTTTCAGTTCCTTTGGCTCAAGTTGTCCATGACCATGGACACGACTAATCGATTAGATTTGAGTACTCTGCAGAGTTTTGCACACGTTCCCCACAAGATTTGATCGCCTCCGTTGGATTCATCGCACTTCAGGGTGTTTGAGGAACGAATGATCAAAACATGGTCTTCTAAGGGGTTCCTCTGAGACTTTGTCGGTGCCCATCCTTTCCTACCGTTCTTCTACATCTCGTAGCACTGCTTGTCCAGAGTCACCACAATATCCAACCAAGCCAGAGCCCATAATGGCTTGTGACTGTGCAGGTAAGCCTTGGGTCTTGAGGCATCCATCCATCTCTTTGTTCCTGGGTGGACCTTTCCGCGTGAATACTGGCACTTCTCCAGCAACACCTAGGCTAACCACTGGCTTCTCCAGGGCGCCGTTCAACCATCATCCACCCAGAGGTATGTTGAAAACTTGCAGTCTTGAAGTCTTGACCATCATGTAGATCTTGTAATTATTATCCCACAACTCTCATGAGCCTTGAAGTCATAGCAAAATTTAATCAACGTTTCCTGGGGCCAAAGTGTCAAAGGGGTTGAGAGGTGCCTACCACATGATACTACATCAAGTAACCAAATTTCCATGTACCTACTTTTCATGCAATGGGTGGAAGGTTGAACTAATGCAACTTGAAAAACATAGGTAACCACATGGTCAATGTGAACTTGCCTGGTAAGGTTGATGAAGAATAATATCGCTCTCAGAAATAACTTGATAGACTATTCGTCCCTCTCCGATAAAAATCTATAATAATCAAAAATTGCATTCATATAAGCAATCATACTAGCAATCAATTCTAACAATCAAAAAGTAACACAAAACCAAAAAGCAACAAGGTTGTGATGAAGGACATACTTAAGACAAACTCAAAACAACAAAGTTTCATCAACACAACTAAGGTTGGTTTTCCCTACAAATGACCCTATTTTCAGAGGTAACAAAACAACAAAACAACAAATATAACAAAAGTATTTTAGTAAATATTTTACTTAGCAAAAAGAATTACTTTTGAAGAACAAGTAAAAACTATGAAAACAACACACTAAACACCATAAGTTTTTCTAGCTAATAAACTTAACAACAATTAAAACAATAAAATATTAAAATAAAAGAAAAAAATATATAACAACTAAGTTAACATAAAGTGAAACTTGTAAAACATATTTTCAAATATTTTCAAATAAGAAATCAAACTAGCAAGAAAATCAATTTGCAAGTTATTATGAAACTAGAATTGATTACATCCTATAAAATAATAAATGACATAAAATAAACTTTCTTGAAATACTACTACTAACTAATAGAAAACAAAGTAAAATCTGTCAACTAATAAAATAAAAATAAATTAAAACAATTTAAAACAAAAGAAATAGAAATAAACCTAAAAAGAACTAAAACAGCATCTGTTTTGTTAAAAATACTAATTTAAATTATTCTAAAAATTCCAAATTCTACCTACTGTTAAATAAAGTCACTAGTGACAACAAGCAAAAAGAATCAACTTAAAATCTATTTTTAAACTCAAAATATTCAGAAAATAAGATTTGAGTCAAATCTGTTTGAATTCAAATTTAAATTATTTAAATATAGTCAAACTTGATATCTATAGACACTAGATAAAATTTGTGAGAAGGTGCAAAAAGAATCAATTTAAAATAATTAAAAACTTAAAATATATGAATAAAACAAAAACAGAACTAAATCTGTAAAAGAAACTAAAATTGAAAAAAGAAAAAATTACTCTAACGGACAGGGGGTGACGTGGTAGTCTCTGATTGGCTGAAGGTTGTGCGCTACGGTAACTAACTAGCAAACGTCCGCACGTTAAACTAAAGGTTACGGTTAAAATAGAATAAAAGAAAACTGGTCGGTTCAGTTAAATAAACCGAAAGGGTACGCGGGATCTAATCCTAACCGTTCAATAGAGATCGGACGATTGAGGAGGAAGGAGAGGTCACAGGGGGGTCGGGGTGCTCCGGAAAAACTCCGGCGATGTCCGAGGCGGCGAGGTCAATGCGTGATGCGGACGGCGTCAGCACTAGGTGATGTGGACGAGCATGACGACTCCATTGGTAGCGTCAGCGGGGCTCGGGGGCGATGATGGTGATGACGGTGAGCTCGGAGGTGGCAGCGGCGCTCGGGTGTCGATGGGGAGAGGGGCTCTGGTGGATGCGGGGCTTGGGCGAGTGGATGGGGAGGTGCGGACGAGGGCGGTGAGCTTGCATGTGGCTTTGGATGGTGTCGAGGTGGTCGCGGTGGGGCGGTAGGTCGGCAATGGTGCGGCGGCAGGGCTCTACTCCGGCGAGCGATTGCGCGGGCACGGGGGCATGGGCGTTGGGGTTTAGGGGCGGAACGGGGTGCGGGAGGGCTCCTGTATTTATAGGCGGCCTCGGTGGTCGTAGAAAGGAAAGGGAGAGGGAGATCCGGTCGGTGATCTCGCCGACGAGAGAGAAGGAAAGGGAAGAGGGAAAGGAAGGTGGTGACCGGCGGCGGTTTCGGTCAGGTGGTGGGCCCGGGTGTCAGAGAGAGGGAGGGAAAGGAAAGAGGTGCGGGTGGCCGATCCGGAGGAATTTCGGATCCGTCTAATAAAGATGTGGGCCGATTCTTTCCATTTGGGCCTCGGGTCGGTTTCCTAATTTCAAAATATTTTCCTTTTATTGATTTACAGAGAAAGGAAACTACATTATGGCAATCAAAACATTTCCAAAAAATGAGTATTAACATATTAAATTGACCAGGGGAATAAATTCAATTTAATGAACATTTTCCACGATCAAAAAAATAGTTTTAAAAAAAAATATTTTCGGAAAATGCCTAAATGGCTTTTAATTCCTTTTGCAAATAATTTCCAAATAACCCCCTGGGTTTTACGCTTCAAATATTTCACAAAAAATACCCCTGGTTTGGGTGGTCATGTTCCTCTACTCAAGATTTGTCAAGGGTTTGAATTCTTTCAAACTTGAAACTGGAAATCAAATATGAAAGGAACTCCATATGAGAAAATTTCAAATGTTTTCAAATTCACTCTTCAAATCTTTTTATATTGAAGAAGTGATGTTATCTTCTCCCACTGATTTGAAATGGAATTGAAGTCGAACTCAAACACAAAGGGGAAGGTCATTTTATTCCTTCTCATTCAAAAGCTTTCAAAAAGTTTCAAATTTCACTCAATCACAATCACTCAATCAAACAAACAATCATTCTAATATTTATTATAACATTCCAAAATTTGGGATGTTACAAACCTACCACACTTAAAATGAATCTCGTCTTCGAGATTCGAAGAGGCTAGAAAGAACAGGTTAGGGTTTGGGGTCTTCTAACAATTCCATTGTCCTGAAGGGTGGGGTCTACCACACTTAAAAAGAGAGTTACTGGTCCTTCAGAAGTCATCGCGATCCTGTGGGTGCCTCTGTCTGTTCACATTCTTCACGATAGCTCCTTCGGTGATGCTCTTCCGTTTAAATCAAAAATCTTGCATTCTCATAACAAATTGTATTTCCTCCGATGCTGGGTCTTCTTAGCTGATAAGTCTCGCATTCATTCTGAGTAACTTATTGAGATCTCATGGGGTCTACCATTCGTGATTATTCTGCAGTGAAATGGGGCATGGCTTCATTCCTCACCGCAAAATTCCTACGTGTGACAGCAACTGCCATGTACAAGGGGTTTTCTTCATACCATTCTAAGGCTTAGACAAAAGCTTCAAAAGAACGTCATCTCTTTACTATGGGTAAGTCACTGAGATTTACCATTCCGTATAGCAAGAGAAATGATAAGAGTAAGTCGTCATGGTGATCAATCCATGCCGCACTGAAATCATTTTTTGTATAAGGTTTAGTGAATCTCGTATTCTAACACTTGGGCTTCCTCACAAGCATTGCAGAAATTTCTCTTGTCAACGAACGAAGTTCGGATAAATCCAATGATTCTGCAAGCTAAACAAAAGATCTAGCGTTTCTTCACAACTCTCAGGTTGTCATATACTCCTAAGAAAACGTTTGCTGATCCAATCACAACTCTTTGTTTCATGATCTTTGGGCAGCCTTATTGAAATTGTCATATCCATCCTTGATACACGTTCTATCCCTTAAATATGTTTTCCTTTCCATTGGTCTATTTACCAATAGAGGTTTCGGTACATCATATTCAAATCCAAGGTATACTATTTCAGGTGTTGCCATCCACATAGCTGGATACGTTTCCACATTCTCTTCACCTGTATTCACTTATCCAAACTCCTTAACAAGGATGGTACTTTCTTTATTCATTGGTCCCTGTGGTTAGTACCACACTTAAAATGAAATGTACACATGCCTGCATAGACCGTGTTTTCTCATATCCTCGAAAATGGTTAGCGATCTTCGTTCATAGAGTAACAACTCGTATAATTCAACACAGGAGAATCATGACACCATAAATTCCATTGACTCATGAATTTATTACAAACTTTGAGACTTCCATTACATAACTTCAAAATGATAAGAGGGCTACCTATTACATTTATTACTTCCAAAATCCAAAACTCAAACTACTCGTGTTTAGCCTTCTTCTCCGGGCAGGTATAGGATTAGTGTCCTCTCTTGTTGCACTGATGACAAGTGATGAGGCTCAGATCCTTCCGTGTAGAAAACCATGGAGTCTTCTTCTTCTTCTTGGGTTGGGTTCCTTTCCTGATGCTTGGCTCATACCTCTTGCAAAAACAGTGCGGCCTCTCTAAGCTACAATGCAAGCATCTGATCCCTCCGCTTACTTGGCCTTTCTTCTTGTCTAGGTTGATCATTTCATCTATCTCCTGGGGGTCATATTGCACTTGTTCTATCGGTCTCATTCGGACAATCCTGAGAGATATGTCCTTCTTCTCCACATGAATAACATGACTTGGTACTTATGTTTGGGTCTGGTACGTCTCCCATCATTATGGGTTCTTCTAACTTATTCCCGAGGGCTTCTTTCATTGCTTCCTTCTACTGCTTCATGACTTCTTGTACCTTGGGGTAGAGTTGATGTTGTGTCAGATAGTGAGAGGTTCCTTCACACAAGAAACATGTCACCTGCCTAGTTGGGCATTCCTTAGCTCGGTGATTGTCTTCACAATGAGGGCATCCTTCCTTGTGTTCTTCCTAGGTGTGTCCTATCTCCCCACATATCTTGCATGCACAAATCTTCTTCACATCTTTGCAACGGGGCTTCTGGGTGTTGGTGACAACATGAGACTTTTACAGAGTCCTCTTGAATTCTTTCTAGGTGATGATTGCTTGCCCATCATGGATAGCTTCATGCATCTTCCACCAATTTGCAGCACCTTTTGCAAAGTACCGAAGAGCATACTGGACCATCTTGTTCCTTGCAACATGGTTACTCCTTAGATGAATCTCCATGTTCTGAATCCATTCTTCTGTCTCTAACCGAGTCATCGATCCAGAATACACGAGTCTAGCTTCATTCGTCATCTATTGAATTCAAGGTTTTGGGGATGAGATGGGTAAGAGAGAGAAACCGAGAGAGAGAAGGGGTACAAACAACTCAAAGACACAAACATCAAACTCAAGTCCACACATTCATAAAGTTCAATCAAACTATAGTATCACCACCCACATAAGGTTGGTATGGTCGATCACTCAAATCGTAAAAACGTTTATCCTTTATTCTCTCATGGTGGGGCTACTACTAAGCTAGTCTATATCATGTCTTCGTCTTCAGCGCGCTTCTTCTGGTCATGCTTGATATTCTCAAGTTCTTCTACCAGATTTTCCCTGTTGATGCAGAGTTCCCGGTCTCATCCCTGTAGTTCCAGTAGTTGGTTCTTGAGCTTCTGAATTTCAACGTCTCTAACATTAGCCATGGCCTGACTATTCTTCAAGTCTTGATGAAGCTTCTGAATCTCGGGATCATGTTTCTTCAGATTGACTACCTTCAGCTTCTCATTCTTGAGGCTCTCACAAAGTGCTTTGTTCTCAAATAACTCTGAGAGAAGGTCCATTTGAAGGTTCGTGATGTAGTGCTCCAGTTCTTGATTGTACACAAGTACGGGTAAAAACTTCATCTTTTGTTCGTCGGTCAGGTCGATGAGTGCTCCATTAGGCTTCTGCCATCCAAGCCTTCCAAAGTAGTGGTTGCACAACTCAACACGATGACGATAACTCAAACGTGCGATAGCATCATGGACGACAGTGTTCATGCCCATCTCACATTCATGGCTCAATGTGCCATAGTTGATGTCTTCAGTCTTGGGGTCTTCTTCATGTCCAAAAAAATTTAGTTTTGATGCCCCAGAATCCAGACTTCCTCTTAGTCGCCTTGATCTCAGGTATCGGCAGCTTCACCATCTGCACTAGCTCCATGAGGAATGAGCCTCTGAGGACATCGTCGTAGTCCTCTCTTTTGTTCAGGGTGTAGTTCTCCATCTATAGTTTGAAACAGGGAGGGTTCAGGAAAAGAATTTAGAAGTTACGAGAGTAGTGAAAAAAAAAGTTGTTCCTATCAAGGTCTTCCTATTTCTAATCCATTTCCTAGGGTCACGTCCTACAGTCAACATGTGCTCTGATACAATTTCTGTAGCGACCCGACCTGGAAAGGTCAAGCCTCTATGCGTTCTGTGCCATCCCTGGATCAGTATGCTGGCACACACAATACATCAATGTATATGTCAAAGTGCAATCACATGTAATTAACGTAACTCTGATATATACCTTAAAATCTAAGTGGAAACAGTCAACGGGAGTGGATTCCCAATAAACACCAACGGCAGGTTGAGTGTAGACCATAACCCTGAATTGTACTCTTACTCATCGAAGAAGAGTATCTGCAACATGAGACATTGCAGTCGTGTAGGTCAGCATTTTGAAGATGTCGGCAAGTCACAAAAGAGGGGGTGAACAATAATCATCTATACTATATGCATATATGGCAGGTGGGGCTATAAGTTCAACTTTTTGCGTAAATTTTTTTTTCCTACAACAAGAGAGGGGTAATGCAGAAATTATTACTACAAAGTTGGTTGATTAATGAGATGGTTCCACCATCCAATTCTCATACCCAAGTTTTCATTAATACCCACATCATTATAATACTTTGTGTTGAGAATTCCATATAGTTTTAGTTCCTTTGGCTCAAGTTGTCATTAATACCCACATCATTATAATACGTTGTGTTGAGAGTTCCAGATACTTTCTACAGAGTTTTGCACACGTTCCCCACAAGATTTGATCGCCTCCGTTGGATTCCTCGCACTTCAGGGTGTTTGAGGAACGGATGATCAAAACATGGTCTTCTAAGGGCTTCCTCTGAGACTCTGTCCGTGCCCATCCTTTCCTACCGTTCTTCTACATCTCGCAGCACCGCCTGTCCAGAGTCACCACAATATCCAACCAAGCCAGAGCCCATAATGGCTTGTGGCTGTGCAGGTAAGCCTTGGGTCTTGAAGCATCCATCCATCTCTTTGTTCCTGGGTGGACCTTCCCGCGTGAATACTGGCACTTCTCCAGCAACACCTAGGCTAATCACTGGCTTCTCTAGGCCGCCGTTCAACCATCATCCACCTAGAGGTATGTTGAGAACTTGGATTCTTGAAGTCTTGATCATCATGTAGGTCTTGTAATTATTATCTCACAACTCTCATGAATCACACAACCAACCTCGTCTACAAATAGCATAGCAAAATTTAATCAACGTTTCCCAGGGCCAAAGTGTCAAAGGGGTTGAGGGGTGCCTACCACATGATACTACATCAAGTAACCAAATTTCCAATTACCTACTTTGCATGCAATGGGTGGAAGGTTGAACTAATGCAACTTGAAAAACATAGGTAATAACATGGTCAATGTGAACTTGCCTGGTAAGGTTGATGAAGAATAATATCGCCCTCAGAAATAACTTAATAGACTATTCGTCCCTCTCTGATAAAAATCTATAATAAACAAACATTATTCATATAAGCAATCATACTATCAATCAATTCTAACAATCAAAAAGTAACACAAAACCAAAAGCAACAAGGTTGTGATGAAGGACATACTTAAGACATAACTCAAAACAACAAAGTTTCATCAACACAACTAAGGTTGGTTTTCTCTACAAATGATCCTATTTTCAGAGGTAACAAAACAAAAAAATAGCAAATATAACAAAAGTATTTTACTAAATATTTTACTTAGCAAAAACAATTACTTTCGAAGAACAAGTAAAAAACTATGAAAACAACACACTAAACACCATAAGTTTTTCTAGCTAATAAAGTTAACAACAATTAAAACAATAAAATATTAAAATAACAGAAAACAAAATATATAAAAACTAAGTTAACAGAAAGTGAAACTTGTAAAACATATTTTAAAATATTTTCAAATAAGAAATCAAACTAGCAAGGAAATCAATTTGCAAGTTATTATCAAACTAGAATTGATTTCATGATATAAAATAACAAATGACATAAAATAAACTATCTTGAAATACTACTGCTAACTAACAGAAAACAAAGTAAAATGTGTCAACTAATAAAATAAAAATAAATTAAAACAATTTAAAAACAAAAGAAATAGAAATAAACATAAAAAGAACTAAAACAACATCTGTTTTGTTAAAAATACAAATTTAAATTATTCTAAAAATTCCCAATTCTACCTACTTTTAAATAAAGTCACTAGCGACAAGTAGCAAAATGAATCAACTTATAATCTATTTTAAACTCAAAATATTCAAAAACTAGGATTTGAATCAAATCTGTTTGAATTCAAATTTAAGTTATTCAAATATAGTCAAACTTCATATCTACAGGAACTAGATAAAATATGTGACAAGATGCAAAAAGAATCAATTTAAAACAATTAAAAATTAAAAGATATGAATAAAACAAAAACAGAACTAAATCTGTAAAAGAAACTAAAATAGAAAAAAGAAAAATTACTCTAACGGACAGGGAGTGATGTGGCAGTCTCTAATTGGCTGAAGGTTGTGCGCTATGGTAATTAACTAGCGAACGGCCGCACGTTAAATAAAAGTCTACGGCTAAAATAGAATAAAAGAAAACCGGTCGGTTTAGTTAAATAAACCGAAAGGGTACGCGGGATCTAATCCCAACGGTTCAATAGAGATCGGACGATTGAGGGGGAAGGAGAGCTCACAGGGGGGTCGGGGTGCTCCGGCGAAACTCCAGCGATCTCCCAGGGAGCGAGGTCGATGGGGACGGTGCTCCGGTGGTCCTCCGGCGATGGCGTCAGCACCAGGTGATGCGGACGAGCACGACGACTCCGTTGGTAGCATCAGCGAGGCTCGAGGCGACGATGGCGATGACAGTGAGCTCGGAGGTGGCGGCGGCGCTCGGGTGTTGACGGGGAGAGGTGCTCCGGTGGGTGTGGGGCTCGGGCGAGTGGATGGGGAGGTGCAGACGAGGGCGGTGAGCTTGCAGGTGGCTTCGTATGGTGTCGAGGTGGTCGTGGTGGTGTGGTAGGTCGGCAATGCTGTGGCGGTGGGGCTCTACTCTGGCGAGCGATTGCGCGGGCACGGGGGCACGGGCGTTGGGGTTTAGGGGCGGAACGGGGTGCGGGAGGGCTCCTGTATTTATAGGCGGCCTCGGTGGTCGTAGAAAGGAAAGGGAGAGGGAGATCCGATCGGTGATATCGTCGTCGAGAGAGAAGGAAAGGGGAGAGGGAAAGGAAGGTGGTGACCGGCGACGGGTTCGGTCGGGTGGTGGGCCCGGGTATCAGCGAGAGGGAGGGAAGGGAAAGAGGAGCGGGCGGCCGATCCGGAGGGATTTCGGATCCGGCTAATAAATACGTGGGCCGATTCTTTCCATTTGGGCCTCGGGTCGGTTTCCTAATTTCAAAATATTTTCCTTTTATTAATTTACAGAGAAAGGAAACTACTTTATGGCAATCAAAACATTTCTAAAAACGAAGATTTATATATTAAATGACTAAGCCAATAAATGCAATTTAATGAACATTTTTCGACGGCCAAAATAAATACTTTTAAAAAAATATTTTCAGAAAATGCCTAAATGACTTTTAATTCCTTTTGCAACTAATTTCCAAAAAAAACCTGGGTTTTAGGGTTCAAATGTTTCACAAAAAAATACCCCTGGTTTGGAGGGTCATGTTCCTCTACTCAAGATTTGTCAAGGGTTTGAATTCTTTCAAACTTGATATTGGAAATCAAATATGGAAGGAACTCTAGATGAGAAAATTTCAAATGTTTTCAAATTCACTCTTCAAATCTTTTTATATTGAAGAATTCATGTTATCTTCTCTCACTGATTTGATATGGAGTTGAATTTGAAATCAACACAAAGGGGAAGGTCATTATATTCCCTCTCATTCAAAAGTTTTCAAAAAGTTTCAAATTTCACTCAATTTCAATCACTCAATCAAACAAACAATCATTCTAATATTTATTATAACATTCCAAAATTTGGGATGTTACAGTTACCCTCCGTGGGTTGAAGACTCCATGAATGTGGATGTACGATAGCACCACCTATCGGAACCATGGGAAAAATCATTGTGTCACCAATTGCATTTAATCTTCCTACGCTCTCTTTATTTACATGCTTGTCTTTACTTTCCGCTGCCATACTCTTAGACATGAATGTGTAGGGTGTACTTGCCATACTATGAATGCTAAAATCTGCCAAGAAATAAAATTGGGAAAAGTAGATTTTATTTGGTCAAGTAGTCTAATCACCCCCTTCTAGCACTACTTTCGATCCTACACTATATGAAAATAGCGGTACAACCGGTCTACTACCTCTCTACCATCGGACCACAACAGAAAGGTGGCCCGGATGCAACAGCCCAGCTAAAGCCTTGGACCCGGCAAAGTCCTAAGCGGTACAACCTCTTAGGACCCTGGTAGTACTGGGCTATATGAAAATAGCGGGATAACCAGTCTAGGTCCACCCAACAACCGGATCTCAACATGACCAAGTCTGGTTGTAGCCCGGTGCTGGGCCGGTTCAACTGCCCAGAGATGCCACGCTGGGTCACCCAACATTAGGCGGTACAACTGCTAGGGACTTCTCAGTGGTAGCACCTCTAGGGTATCACCCCTGAAGTGGTGGTCAAATCGGAAGCTTAGAGCGAGCGGTGCATCAGGTCGGGACAACAATACAACTGGCAAGCATGGAAGGAAAGAGGGCCCCTCTCTCTATGATGTGGAGGAATACGTTGGGTGTAAAAGGATGTGCTAGAGAACTAATTCACCCAAGACCATCCAATGTGGATTCCCTCTTAATAGTACGGGACCCCTACGACCAAAGAGAATAAACACATAGAGAACATTCTCTTCCATCTTTTTTGCTTGGAGGGACCACCTAACAGTCTTGTGTCCCACACACAATACTTGTATAACTTGACACGCGGTTAGATCATAGTGAGTTGTCATCATCGCCAAAACACTAGGGTAAGATAATGCCCTTACACCTTGGATACGTGAAGTTGCCTAAGACTTTATACCTTGGCGTTGGAGGCTAGTTCGGCGGCTACTAAGGGAGTCCGAGACTAAGGGGTCCTTAGGCCGTCGGTTCATCTCTCGTGGGCTGACTTGTTGGGCTGCTCTATGGGAGGCCAAACTATGAGGCGACCCCATGTTCAGGAAGGATAACCAAGTCTTGAACTCAAGATCGGCACATCTATCCCCGGTTGGAGACCAGTCATGTGTAATCCTAGGTACCCTTGGTATCTATATAAACAAGAGGGTTTCATTCATAGAGGCAGGTCGACTCATCTAGGGTTTTAGCTCATAGAATCTCAAGGTAGATCAACTCTGTAATTCTCATCCACATCAATATATTCAAGCAGGACGTAGGGTTTTACCTCTTCAAGAGGACCTAAACCTGGGTAAACATTGTCTCCTTCGTCCCCTGTTACCCATTGATCCAAGGTCCACAACTCGGGACCCCTACCGGAGATCTACCGGTTTTGATGATGCAAGCATCCTCGCTACGTGCGGCCATAGAATTGGTGTCCCAACTATGGGGTGCCATCCATGTCCCTCCCTTAATGATGCATGAGCGACTTGGCACGGGAGGAGGGGAAGCCAACGTTAGTGTGGAGAGTGATAGGTCACGCATTGAAGAGTTGCGGGATCTTGTGGCTGCTAGATGGCAGCATGCGACATCCAACAAGTCATCCACCTCTTTTTACCCACAAGCCCATGGGGACATTCTCCTCCAACGACATAGAAGGTTGCATCCAGTGCATGTAAGGGACATGCATTGCCAATGTCGGGCGAGGTTTCTCAAAATTGAGTCGATGCTAGGTCGCCCGGTAACTATTCGCAGAGGAATTGGTGAGCTTTAACCAAGATCTGTGGGTCATGCCATAGTGGGACTCTAGGATAGTATGGGCCAAGCAGGGCAGACATGGTTGTTTCTGTAATGCATCATGCCCCAACATGGTTAGTGCAAACTGGCTGAAAAATACTCGAAGCCTTGACTCCCTACCTGACGCGGAAAATGTTGACAGGGAAGCATCGATATGAGAGATCAGAGAGAACCTGATGTGAACCAGATCATGAACAACGCTTCAAAGAGTGAGTGTCATGATAACACAAATGCCATAGGAAGACATGGGCAAAACCATTATCTTAGTTGGGAAGCTTCTGGTGCCTATTTTAGGGGAATGATACATCAGATTTCTAACTGCAACTTCCCACCTAAAACTAATTAATTTTAGAAGGGCATAACACATTTTAGTGGCTGGATAAGATGGTGTTTTAAGTCAGCTTTCTTTGAAAAAATGGTGATCATTTGAGGTCTTGATTCAGAAGATATGCATGTTGTATAGGAATTTATTACATCGCGGGGCTCAAAAAGTTTGCTCATGCTATGCCTTGGGGCTCGCGAATTTATCCTCCATTTTTAGTTGTTTTCACACCTAACTCGTAGGTGCTTCTAATATAAATAATGCCCAGCTATTCTATGTGAAGAGGATGTGATTTTTTAAGTTTAAGTTGTAGATAGCTAGCGAGGTTGTGGTGTGTTGTGAGCACTAGTATCTTTGGGTGTTAGCTCGTGTATGCGGATTGGAGGGTCTATTCTTGATTCATATACGATCCTTGAAGTTGCCTCTTGTGATTCTAAATAGGTTCACAAGTTTCATGCTTTGGCTTGCGTCCTTGTAAACCAAGATATTTATCCGCTACAATTTATCTAAGAGTGCTTCATGTTGTTCTTTTTCACTTTATAGAGATAGTTTTTGTTGCTTGTGAGTTGTTTGGCAATGTGAAAGATCGTTCTAGCGACATCTCTCATCATCTCGACATCAGATCTATAGATTGTTCATGGTGCTATATTCTCTCTCGCTTATTTTGTTCTTGAGAAGCTTCAATCGATTCGTGGAGGTCCGATGGTGTTGATGTGTGCGTGGAGGTGAGCATCTCATGGGGGGGCTACCACTTCTCTTGTATGATCCTATCTTGCAGCCTGCCTATGTGTTCGCATTGGAGGATACACAAGATTATGTGTTTTCGAGGTGGAGAGGCGCATATAATCCATGGAGAGCAACCTTAGCCGTAGAACTGACTTCTACATCGAGGAATTCTGTCGTTATAGGCTTGCTGCACTAGTTCAACATCGACAACTCCTAGAACATCAGGGACAAGGCCACCTTGATGAGGGGTATTAGAGCACATCCATGTTTACTTAGTTGATGCCCATAGCTACTACACTGCACTACCTCGGCATGCTCGCCATGACTAGCTGAAAACACATATGCTCCCTTGGAGGTCTTGATAATTCATGACAACATACATAATCTCTTAGACTAACGGTTCTGCCTTGTGTTTTAGATCAAAGTCCAAAATTTTTTTGTCGATTGAAAAGTGAGGAGGATCCCCAAGAAGGAAAGGAATAGGATTGTCTAAGCTTCAAGCTTGTTGGACATATGCCCTGGAAGCAATCATGTATGATGATATTTCCTATGTGTTTATGAATAAAGATAGTCCTTGGACATTATCAGTGTTGTGTATTAATAAGTACATGACTTGTTTGTGAGACTATGCATTGTATGATAACTGTCCTAAATGGCCCCTAGTCGAAAGGGCACAACTAATCAGACTAGCATATGACACGGTGGATGGCTCGGTCTCACTGACCATGTAGCATTTGATGCTAGCCGGATAATATGGACTCAGATAGGTCTGGTCAGATTCGATATAATCGGATCCGAGTCGAGATAAGGTCTGAGTTGGACAGACCCAACTATGAGACACAAGGATAGGTCATCTGTGAGTCTCAAGTACAACATACGTTCTATGTACTAAGACCTGAGATGGCGCATGTACTCGGGATGGTTACAGACTTGCTTTGGGCCGACCAAACACTACTTTGTGACTGTGTAGTTACAAAGGTAGGTTTCGGGCTTGTCCAGACCCATGCTGCGAGACATGGTCGAGCAAGGTGGGATTTGCCCCTCCTACCAGGAGAGATATACTCTGGGCCCCCTCGGGTGATCCGACCTGGATAAGCATGGCCATGCGATGAGGATTAT
The DNA here is from genome assembly GCA_022496015.1 of Hordeum marinum. Taxonomy (NCBI): domain Eukaryota; kingdom Viridiplantae; phylum Streptophyta; class Magnoliopsida; order Poales; family Poaceae; genus Hordeum; species Hordeum marinum. The sequence goes on from JAAAWK010000907.1 coordinate 43,208, forward strand.
GAGATAATCCAAAGTGTTGGTCAAATTCACTGAAAGGAGAAAGAGGTCATGCTGCAACAAGGATGACGAGGTCGCCTTATGCACGACAACATATATCGTGTGGCAAAGGGAACAGAAGTGTGAAGTACAGGTTCACGTAACCAGCTTCATCAACCACTTGGACTTGGCACCGCTACCGACCGGTCGCGTCAGATGTCATCTTACTCGCGACCAAGTGGACGAGAACCTAAAGGATCGCATGCTTAAGGGAAGGAACAAGTGGGCTTTAGGATCCGTACGAGGCCGAAGAGTTGAGCCCGCTTCGGATGCCTATATATAGTGGAGGTGCGGCACACCCATCCGGTTGATCGCTTCGCTGACATCATTAGGGTCTCATGAGTTGCAACTATCCACCTCCACTCGCCGCTGCTGACCATGTCATTGGACCTAGCAGTCCGCCGCATGGGTGTTCCTCCTGCATGCGTGGATACCATTAGAGGCGGTTCACTTGCGCTGGTCCGGCGAACCTGTACGTGGGATCTGGCGACTGGCTATTCGAGGGAGATCGGAATGGCTATTCGAGGGAGCTTGGACAAGGAGGAGACGAACCACACGAACACGTTGCCACAACTCTACTTCTGCTGCACGGCACTGTGCGTCTAGTGGTAACAATTTGTGATCCATCTCCGTAGCATGTTCTTGGATGTTCTGCGCGTAGGAAAATTTTAATTTGCATGCGATGCACCTATGGTAGAACCCAACAAGCAACTCCTAACATCAGGGCCAAGGCCACCTTGAGGAGGTGTATTAGAGCACATCCAAGTCTACTCGGTTGATGCCCATAGCTACTAGGCTGCACTACCACGACATTCTCGCCATGACTAGCTGAAAACACACATGCTCACTTGGAGGTCTTGATAATTCATGACAACATACATAATCTCTTAGACTAACGGTTCTACCAAGTGTTTCACATCAAAGTCCAAAAGTTTGTTGTCGATTGAAAAGTCAGGAGGATCCCCAAGAAGGAAAGGAATAGGATTGTCTAAGCTTCAAGCTTCAAGACTCTACATTTTATATTTTGTGGGAAATCATACTTGAGTCCATAGGAAAGCCAATTCTATTAAAAGGGATGACGTATCTATGATGATCTGGCTTCTCAAGTGCGTAGAGATTAGCCACCAAAAACCCTCAAGAATTATCCCACAATATATTCGGTCATATTCCAAATAGTCAAATTTGTTGCCACCAACTTTCCACAATCGGCTATATTGAGTTTTCCTTATACAATTTCCCAAGACTAACCCTAGCAACTCGGTGTAACCAAGTTCTAACTCGGTAGAACTGAAAACCAGTGACCAACCTTTTGGTATCCGTTTGCTAAAAATCGGAACATCCGAGTTTGATAGATCGGTGTCACCAAAGTGTGGAACTGCCAAGGTCAACTGAATCAGTCTAAACCAAGGAGTTGTATATCAGTCTCATGAGAAAGCCTAAAGTTAGAGCATTTTCACTAGTCGGTGCAACTGAGTTTCTACTTCGGTTCCATTGAGTTGGGAAATAATGTTGTAATGGTTGGATTTTTTGAGATGTCTATATATACTCCTTCACCTCCCTCTCATTGGTGGGGAGAGCACTGAGAACAAGCAAACACTCCCACCATTCATTTTATGAGAGAGAACCACCTACTCATGTGTTGAGATCAAGATCTTCCACTCCAGCCATGTGAATCTTGATTTCTAGCCTCCCCAAGATTCTTTCCACCCAATCAATCTCTTCTACCAGGCCAAATTCTATGAGAGAGTGACTGAGTGTAGAGGATACTATATTTTGAACGACAACAACAAGGAGTTCATCATTCATACGACATATATTACCTCATGGAGAGTGGTGTCTCCTAGATTGATTAGGTGTCGATTGGGAGCCTCCAATTCATGTGGAGTTGAACCAAGAAGTTTATAAATGCAAGGAGATCACCTAATTCATGAAGATCTACCCCGAGTGAGGCTAGTCCTTCATGGAAGTAAGCCGTGATGGAATATACAAGGTTCCTACTTCGTGAACCCTTCATGGGTCGAGCCCTCCGTGGACTGTTGCGACTTCTACCCTCTGCGGGATGAAGTCTCCATCAACGTGAACATACGATGGCACCACCTATCGGAACCACGGGAAAATCTTTGAGTCCCTATTGCGTTTGATCTTCCTATCTCTACTCTTTACTTACATGTGCATATCTTTACTTTCCACTTCTATACTCATAGATTTGTAAGTGTAGGGTGTGCTAGACTTGATAGAATTGCTAAAACTTGCCAACCAATAAAACTAGGAAAAGGTTACGATTTTGTTTGGTCAAGTAGTATATTCACCCCCCTCTGGACGCATCTTCTCGATCCCACAATTGGAATCAGAGCTTTGTCACCCCCCCCTCTAGACACATCTTATCAATCCCACAATTGGAATCGGAGCTGTGTCACCCCCCTCTAGACGCATATTCTCGATCGCACAATTGGAATCGGAGCTTTGGCCTCCATAGCTTTGGTCTCTTGACCACTGGAGGAAGGTGGATGTGCTTAGTTTGGGGAGTCTTAGTTGTAGAGTGTATATTCTTAATGGGGAGTACTATAATCAATGGAAAGACAAAACGCTTGATATATTTGATGAATTATGTTTGAGAAAGTATGTTGATAACCCCTATGTGCCTCCCATTCATCCCTTACATTCTTCTCACGAGGAAGAAATTGATATGCTTCGTAATCTTAGAACCGACAATCTTACCATTAAGGACTGCCAAGAATTGTGCTTGATCAAATGAAGAACTTTGAGTGTACTTATACTTTGTGGAAAGTTTTGGAGAAAAGATATCCAAACTACTCTTTGAATTTTTTGATGTCATTCTCCATAAAACTATTTCCTTTCACAAAATGACGCCTAGTGATACCAACTTCGAGAAATACTTGGTTGAGCTTTGTGACCTCATGTGTGATAAAGTAGATGTCATAAACATCAACAAAATCATTGTATAATCTATTCACATTCATAATCTTGAACATTATCATTGTCACAATTCTAACGAATCTCTTGAACTTTGTGATGAGGATATTCCATTTAATGATCACAATGTGGAACATAGCTACTATGATGAGGATGAGAAGTTTGACATTGAATATGAGAAGACTATGAAGAATCTAAGTCTCATGGCAAACTTCAAAGACTACATGTTCGGAGGAACAGAGTAGATACTTGATAGTGGATGTAACGATCATATGACCAGAGATAGAGAAATGTTTCATGAGATCACACCAAACCATGGACCACAGAGGTATGCGACTTTTGGAGACAACTCCAAGGGTAAACTAGTTTGTCTTGGTAAGGTGGACATATCCCATGATAGTTCCATTCAAAATATCATGCTTGTTGAATCCCTTGGCTACAATCTTCTTTCTGTATCTAGAAGAGCCGATTTAGTTTTCAGTGTGCTATTTACTAAAGTAGATTGCCAAGTGTTTCGTCAAGACAATCATAACATGGTCTTTACCGGCATCCATAGAAGTGATCTATACATTGTCAACTTCACTAAGAGAGCCCAACCTCTTACTTTTCTTATTGCAAAATCTTCTAAGATTGGTTATGGCATAGAAGGCTAGGACATGTTGGTATGTCTAATTTGGACAAGCTCATCAAAGGTAATCATATACTTTGTGTTAAAGATGCTATCTTTGACAAAGATAGACTTTGTAGTGCTTGTCAAGCAGGAAAACAAGTGGTGGGAAGTCATCCCGTAAAGAACATCATGACTACTAGGAGACCACTCGAGTTGCTTCACATGGATCTCATTGGGCCCAATGCTTACAAGAGCCTTGGTGGAAATTCCTTTGGTCTAGTTATAGTTGATGATTTTTCCAGATTTACGTGGGTATTCTTTCTTGATGACAATTCGCAGGTACAAAAGATCTTCAAGAACTTCGCTCGCAAAGCTCAAAATCAATTTGAAGTGAAGATCAATAAAGTTCGGAGCAATAACGGGTCGGATTTCAAGAACACTAATGTGGATACCTTTCTTGACTAAGAAGGCATATTACATGAGTTATCAGCTACATACACACCTCAAAAAATGGAGTTTTTGAGAGGAAGAACCGAACTCTCATAGAGATGGCTGGAACGATGCTCGACGAATACAAGAGGCCAAGAAACTATTGAGTGAAAGCCGAGGAAACAACTTTTCATGCTACAAACCAACTCTACCTACACAAGCTTCTTGGTAAAACAGCATACGAGCTACTCACAGGTAACAAACCCCAAGTTGGATACTTTTGGGTATTCGGATCAAAGTGCTATATTCTTGATAAACATCGTCATTCTAAATTTGCTCCTAAATCTCACGAAGGTTTCCTAATTTTTTATGGATGAAACTCGCACACTTACCGTGTCTACAACAACTTCAATCAAAAAGTTGAAGAGACAATAGATGTGAATTTGATGGGACTAATGGTTCACAGGTCGAACAATTGCGAAATGATGTATGAGATAAGGTACCTTCGGAAGCCATACAAGACTTTTCCATCGGAAAGATTCATCCCATGGAGGTGAAGGGAATTACTTCACAAAAAAGTGTAAGCTCCTACCTTGCGTGAAAATGAAGAAGAAGAAAAAATACATGTAGATGATCCACCTCAACCTCCTACACCATCTCCTCAAGGGAACAACACCTTCAACAAAAACGAAGAATAATATGATGATGAGGAAGCTCCTCCATCCAATATGATGATGAGGAAGCTACCACGAGTTCAATCAAGAGTGAACAAGAGTCATCCCGTAGAACAAATTCATGGTGATAGAAAAACAGGGAGAATCACTCACGCTAAAACCTTTTTAGCTAATGTTTATGAGAATTACTCATTCATCTCTAGCATTGAGCTTATGAAGGTAGAATAAGCACTTAAAGACCCATATTGGGTGAATACCATGCATGAGGAGCTACACAACTTTGAGAGGAATGAAGTGTGGACACTAGTGGAGAAGCCCAAGGATGAGCACAACATCATTGGAACAAAATGGGTGTTTTAGAACAAGTAAGATGAAGACGGTCAAGTGGTGTGCAACAAGGCACGTCTCGTAGCTCAAGGTTACACTCAAGTCAAAGGTATGGACTATGGTGAGACTTATGCCCCTCATTTCTAGACTTGAGGCCATCCGGATACTTCTTGCTTATGACAATCACCATGATATCACTCTTTACCACATGGATATCAAAAGTGCTTTTCTAAATGGTGAAATTGAGGAAGAACTTTATGTTAAACATCCCCCGGGCTTTGTCAATCCTAAGAAACCTAATCATGTTTATAAACTTCGTAAAGCTCTATGTGGTCTTAAACAAACCCTACGAGCTTGGTACAAATGCTTAACAAAGTTTCCCATTGAAAGGGTTTTGAGAGTAGTAAAATTGACACAATCTTGTTCACTAAAAGAGTTAATGGTTAATTATTATCGTGTGAAATTTATGTGGATGATATTATCTTTGGATCTACTAAGCCACATTTTAGTGAGAAATTTGGAAGGTTGATATCGTAGAAATATGAGATGTCTATGATGTATGAGCTGATTTTTTTTGCTTGGCTTGCAAATCAAGAAAACGAGAGAAGGAACATTTATATCTCAAACCATGTACACCAAGGACTTAATCAAGAAGTTCAACATGCAAGAGTGTAAAGTTATGAAAACTCCCATGCCCACTAGTGGACATGTTGACCTCACCAAGGAGGACAAACCGGTTGATCAAAAAGTTTATCGATTAATGATCAGTTATCTATGTGCTTCCCGTCCCTGTATCATGCTTAGTGTGTGCATGTGTGCCCGATATCAAGAGGCACCCAAAGAGTGTCATTTTAATACCATGAAAAGAATTATGAGATACTTGATATATACACCAAAATTTGGCATTTGGTATCCCAAGGGATATTCTTTTAATCTTATGGGCTATTCTCACTCAGACTATGCCGGAGATAAGGCTGATAGAAGAGCCACCTTGGGTACTTGTTAATTTCTAGGGATATCTCTTTTATCTTGGTCATCCAAGAAACAAAACTCAGTATCTACCGCCGAAGCGAAATACATGATCGCTGGATCATGTTCTGTGCAATTGCTATGGATGACTCAAACTCTAAAGGACTAGGGTATACATGTGAAACATGTTCCATTGCTTTGTGACAATGAGAGTGCTATTGAGATTTCTCATAATCCCGTGCAATATTCATGAACTAAACATATTCAGGTTCATCATCATTTCATTCGTGATCATGTTGCGAAAGGAGATATAAATCTCAAACATGTTCATACCGACAAACAATTGGCACATATTTTCACTAAGCCACTTGATGAGGAAGTATTTGTCACTTAAGGAGTGAGTTTAACATTATTGATGCTTCAAACTTGAGCCATACTCACTCGGATGCATGCAAGGGCAAGAGCTTACTTGACTATTCCTTGATACTATTAACATGATGATACTTCATATCTTGGAAATCTATGCTCCCTTGTATTTTATCTAACCTTTTGTAGGTACTTGGAACAACCACACACCACAAGATTTCCATCAAATCATACCAAAAACAATCTTATTATGGCCAAGTATCAACATCCCTACTTTGAGATGGAGGAAGAAGACAACACAAACCATATCCTTGACAAACATTTGTTGAAATATTTCACTCTTGTCATTTGGATATATCATGTTCTTCCTTGCATGACTAACCCATGTAGGTGGGAAGTGAACGACACAAAAAATGATAGCTCCAACACCTCAACTCTTGAGCATCCACAACAAGTCCACCTACATGCCACATTATCTACATCATTCAAAGGTATGTACTTGTATACTTGAAAATCTTTACTCCAAGTCACGAGTCAAAGCAATTCTAAGAGATATGAAGACATTAAAATGCTTAAATGAAAATGGTAACCCCATTTTGAGCTTAATGATAAGTATGACCTATGATCAAGAATTCTTGATTGGCTCCTTAAGTCAATATACTCTAATATAGGTGACCTAGTCACCGCCTAATGTCTACTACGCAACTTTATTCTTGTAGACTCGTGTTGGGCCTCCAAGTGCAGACTTTTTAGGACAGTGGCAATTTTCCCTCAAGTGGATGACCTAAGGTTTATCAATCCATGGGATGTGTAGGATGAAGATATCTCACTCAAATAACCCTGCAATCAAATACAAGAAATCTCTTGTGTCCCCAACACACCCAATACAATGGCACATTGTATAGGTGCACTAGTTTGGCGAAGAGATGGTGATATAAGTGTAGTAATGATACTAGATATAGATTTTTTTAATCAGAAAATATAAAAACGACAAGGTAGCAAGTCACAAAAGTGATCACAAATGGTATTTCAATGCTTGAAAACAAGGCCTATAGTCCATACTTTCGCTAGTGCAATCTCTCAAAAATGCTAATATAATTGGATCACATAATCATCCCTCAACGTGCAACAAATAATCACTCCAAAGTTCTAATCTAGTGGAGAGCATAAGAAGAAATTGTTTGTAGGGTACGAAACCACCTTAAAGTTATCCTTTCTGATCGATCTATCCAAGACTTCGTACTAAAATAACCAAGTTATCCTTTCCAATCAATCTATCTAAGAGTTCGTACTAGAATAACACCATATGATACACATCAACCAACTCTAGTGTCACCTAGATACTTCAATGTCACCACAGGTATCCATAAGTTAATTATACGATACGCATCAAACAATTTCAGATTCATAATACTCAATCCAACACAAAGAACCTCAAAGACTGCCCCAAGATTTCTACCGGACAAGCTAGGACAAGAACGTGTATCAACACCTATGCATAGATTACCCCAATGTCACCTCAGGAATCCGCAAGTTGAGTACCAAGACATAGATCAAGTGAATCACTTGAATACACCAATGTCATTACGGGTATTCTTATACAACACATACACCAAGTTTTGTCAAATCCAGTATTGTATCCAACATAATGAAATGTCAAAGGAAAACTCAATTCATCACAACAAGATAGAGAGGGGAAAACACCATGTGATCCAACTATATTAACAAACTCCATGATACATCAAGATCGTGTCATCTCAAGAACACAAGAGAGAGAGAGAGATTGAACACATAGCTACTGGTACAAACCATCAGCCCGAGGGTGGACTACTCCCTCCTCATCATGGACTTCACTAGGATGATGAAGATGGCCACCGGAGATGATACTATTTTCTCTCCAGATTGCTTTTCTCTCCAGATTGCTTTTTCATTGATATAGAGGCCTTGCGGCGTCGGAACAAGGAGTCTAGGGTTATTTCTGATGGTTTCTATAATTATAGGATGTTTTGGCATTGGTTTCATGCGAAGATGGGCCACGAGGTGAGCATGCTCCACCAGGGCACGGTCTGGGGGCCTGGCGTGCCCTAGTGGAGGGTGGACACCTCGTGACTCTTCTAGCCCTCCCATGAAGTGTCTAGTGTCTCTTTTGTTCCAAAAAATCATCAAAAAGGTTCAGGCGGTTCCGAGAAATTTCATTTTGTGCACAAAAACAACACCACGGTAGTTCTATTGAAAACAACGTCAGTCCGGGTTAGTTCTAAATAAATCCTATAAAGTGCATCAAAACCATATAAAAGTATTGTAAACATATGTGAATATGTCTTGAATAATTCATGAATTATCGATACGTTGGAGACGTATCAGCATCCCCAACCTTAATTCCTACTCGTCCTCGAGTAGGTAAATGATAAAAGAAATAATTTATGAAGTGTAAATGCTAGCATAGTTCATAAGTTTGATCAATGATAATTTCAACCACTTTTCCTAGCATCATGTAGCGACCCGACCTGAAACGTCGAATCTTCGGTGTTTCTATACCATCCCAAGATCATGCTGGTACACACACGGTACATCAATGTATATATCAAAGGTAAATCACACAGCATAAACTAATAAAAATCTCATATCGAGTCCTTTATTACAATAATGATTACAATAAAGTCGCTGAAGGCCAACTCATGAGATAAACTAAACCATAAACTTGCGGAAGCATCGAAGGTAGATGAGTCCATCTGACTCCAAGGGCATCTCACCGAGCGTAGAGCGTCTCCTCACTCCTGGTCAGAAAAGTACTCTGCAACATGATACATTGCAGCCGTATATGTCAGCATATTGAATATGCCGGCAAAGTCACAAGAGAGGGAGAAAAGTAATCATCTAGTTTATATGCAATTATGGCAGGTGGAGTAGTAAGTTTTTGCATAAAGCCAAATTTTTCCTACAACAAGAGAGGGCAAAGGCATAATTACTACAATGTTGGTTGATTAATGAGATGGTTCCACCAACCAATTCTCATACCCAAGTTGTCATTAATAACCCACATCAATATAATTAGTTGTGTTGAGAGTTCCAGATAGTTTTAGTTCCTTTGGCTCAAGTTGTCCATGACCGTGGACACGGCTAATCGATTAGGTTTGGGTACTCTACAGAGTTTTGCACACATTCCCCACAAGATTTTGTCGCCTCCGTTTGATTTTCTCACACTTTAGGGTGTTTGAGAAACGGATGACCAAAACATGGTCTTCTAAAGGGTTTCCCTGCGACTCTGTCGGTGCCCATCCTTTCTTACTATTGTTCTACATCTCGTAGCACCGCCTGTCCAGGGTCACCACGATATCCAACCAAGCCAGAGCCCATAATGACTTGTGGCTATGCAGGTAAGCCTTGGGTCTTGAAGCATCCATCCATCTCTTTGTGCCTGGGTGGACCTTTCCGCATGAATACTGGCACATCTCCAGCATCATCTAGGCTAACCACTGGTTTATCCAGGGCACCGTTCAACCATCATCCACCCAGAGGTATGTTGAAAACTCGGAGTCTTGAAGTCTTGATCATCATGTAGTTCTTGAAATTATAAACTCACAACTCTCGTGAATCACACAACCAACCCCGTCTACTAATGGCATAGCAAAAATTTAAAACAACGTTTCCCGGGGCCAAATTGACAAGGGATTGAGGGGTACCAACCACATGATACTACAACAAGTAACCAAATTTCCAATTTAGCTACTTTGCATGCAATTGGGGTTATGGAAGAACTAATGCAATAAAACATAGGTATACATGGTCAAAGTGACTTGCCTTGCTGACGATCCTCGTACTTGAGTGACTCTAGATAACGAGCTTCGCACTCCGGATGATCTAACGAATCAAACAAGAGCACACCATAAGCATAAACACAAAACAATTCACACAATTCAGACAGGTTAAACAAACAATACTGAAACCATTCAATAGTATCAATCAAGAGAAAGTGATAAAATAATTTTGACTGACAAATTTTTTTTTCTGTCAAAAACTTCTAATACTACTACTTTAAGACAAACAACCAAGCAATAGCTAGTAGAAATAGGATTATTAAATAAAATCAATTTTTTTGTAAACAAAATCAAATTCACTAAAACTTTTGTGTAAAGAAACACTACTAAAATGAAAATAACTAGAATGTTACTATAACTTTGGAATAGGAAACCAAAACAGTAATATTATTAACACTAATATTATTATCATCATATTACTTAACAGAATAGATTTACTAAAATTATTTATTAGAAATCTAACTAAATCATCTAACTAGTTTGTGAAAGTAAAACTATATTGTTTTATAAAACTATACATAATGAAAAAGATATAAAGATTCCTATAACAACATGGTATAAAACTAAACAATCATTTCAAATATTAGCAAGTAATGTTACCTAAATGTTTGAAACAATAGAAACTAATGAAAACTATTAACAAAGTTAAACTAATTCAGGTTCAAACGAAATTAAAATTAAGATAACTAAACTACTATAAGAACTAAACAGATTTTGTTTTTGTTAAAAACAGTAACGAAATTTGTTAAAAAATTACTCAAATCATGTAGAATGATAGGTTTAACTAATACAAAACAGTGGCAAAAAGATTCACTCAAAAATATATATTTAAACTATAGTTATACAGATTTTATTAATTTGAACAAATTTGATTAAATTCAAAATTTATAGCTCAAATTTGAAATCTAAGCATACAGATATAAACTACATTAAATATGTGAACTAATGCAAAAAGAATCAACTAAAAACACTAAATAGTTTAAACAATATAACAAAAACAAAAACAGAAAACATTCTCTTTTCTAAAACAGAATCAGAAAAAGAGAAAATAAAACTCATCGGACAGGGGCTACGTGGCGGGTCGTGGTTGGCCGAGAGGGTGTGCACGCGGGCGTTTGCGAGCGGGCGACCGAAGCTTAGCACGTACCGGTTCAGGTTTTAAAACGATCTAATTTGACGCGTTGATCTTCGATCGAACGGACAGGGAGGGTTTCGGTGGCTTACAGAGAAAGGGTCACCGGCGATGGAGTTCTCCGGCGAGGACGAGGCGGCGAGGTTGTTGGGGGTGGCACTCTGGTGGTTGGGGACGGCATCCGATAGCTTTAAACGATGGCGGAGGGTCTCCGGCGAGCTTTTGTGGTGTCGGAGAGGCGTGGGGTGGAGCGGAGCGACGAGCAATGGCGTGGGCAGATTCGGGAGTGGGCAGAGCTCCGGCGAGGCCATGCGGCAGCGTTCTGGCAAGGTAGAGTGGGGTCTCGGGGTGGAATGAGGAGCGAAGGGTCGGGGCTACTTATAGGGCCGGAGAAGTGGTCGGGGAAGGAAAGAGGAGGGAGATCCGAGAGAGGGATCTCCAATGACGACGGCGCGCGCGCGCGAGGAGGAAGGCCACCGCGGCGTCTTCGGGGTCGAACGGTGGGGCTAGGGCGTCAGAGAGAGAGAGGGCAGCGTCAGCGCGTCGGTCGGTCAGCTCGGAGCAGTTTCAGGAAATAACTGCTGTGGGCCGGCCCATTTAGAATTAAAATGTTTCCTTTTTTAATAACCAGAGCAGTAAAACTCATTTAAAAGCATTCAAAACATTTCCAAATATAGGAAATATATATATCAAAATGATCAGGAGAATTAATGCTATTCAATGAACATTTTTCCTCTGTCATTTGAATACTTTGGAAAAAATCATTATTTTCAGAAATTGCCTACTTGGTTTTAAAACCTTTTGCAAATATTTTTCAAAAGACCCCCTAGTTCTTATTTATCAAATATATCACCAAGATGACCCTGGTGTGGAGTGTCATGTTACTCCCCTCTTTTCTTTGAACTTTTCCAGAAGTTTTCAAATAGGTGAAACAAGAAAAGGGGAAAGATGAAAGTGCATTTCAGAAATTCAAAAGAAACACTTCAACCATTATATTCATTCAAACAATATGATGATGATGCATAGCTATATTTCATAACATTCCAAAATGAAATTTTGGGAGGTTACAAACCTACCCACCTTAGGATGAATCTTGCCCTCGAGATTTGGGTTGGCTTGAAACTAGGTGCGGATGGTCTCTACGAAGATCTTCTTCGCGTTCCCAGGTGGCTTCTTCCTCGGTGTGGTGACTCCACAGAACCCTACAGAACTTGATGATCTTGCTACGGGTAACTCTGTTGGCAGTCTCAAGGATTCTCACAGGCTTCTCCTCGTAGGTCAGATCACTGTCAAGTTGTATGGCCTCTAGGGGCACTGTGTCTCTCAAAGGAATATCATCCATCTCATCATGGCATTTCTTCAACTGGGAAACATGGAAAATATCATGAACTCCGGACAGTCCTTCCGGCAATTCCAGTTTGTATGCAACTTCACCTCTACGTTCAAGAATTTTGTAGGGGCCTATGAATCTGGGTGCTAACTTTCCTTTAACACCAAACCTCTTGATTCCTCGAAGTGGGGACACCCGGAGATATGCTCGGTCTCCCACTTCATACGTCACTTCCTTGCATTTGCTATCAGCATAACTCTTCTGCCGGGATTGAGCTATCTTGAGTCTATCACAAATTAGTTTGACCTTATCTTCGGAGTCTCCGATAAGATCGGGACCAAAAAGTTGTCGGTCTCCAACACCATCCCACGCCAATGGTGTTCTGCACCTTCTTCCGTATAAAGCTTCGAAAGGGGCCATCTTTAGACTGGTCTGATAGTTGTTGTTGTATGAGAACTCTGCGTAAGGTAAGCTGTCATCCCAACTGGACCCATAGTCTAGCGCACAGGCTCTCAACATGTCCTCTAGAATCTGATTGACTCTCTCAGTCTGTCCATCGGTCTGCGGATGAAAAGTTGTACTAAACTCTAGTCTTGTACCCAAAGTTTCACGTAGCTGATGCCAATATTTTGGGGTAAATTGTGTTCCTCTATCTGACACGATACTCCTCAGAACTCCATGCAGACATACGATCCTGGTCATATATATCTTAGCTAGCTTAGCACTGGTATAGGTGGTCTTCACTGGAATGAAATGAGCCACTTTGGTCAAACGATCAACCACTACCCAAATGGAATCATATCCTAAACGGGTCCTAGGTAGTCCTGTGATAAAGTCCATACCGAGCTTATCCCATTTCCACTCGGGTATCAGCAAAGGTTGGAGTAACCCTGCTGGTTTCTGATGTTCCGCCTCTACTCGCTGACAAACATCACATACCGCAACATGTTCGGCAATATCTTTCTTCATACCTGACCACCAGTAACTTTCCTTCAAATCCAGGTACATCTTGGTGTTTCCTGGGAGTATCAAGTATGGTGAATCGTGGGCTTCTTGAAGTATCAACTTCCTGAGCTCTGGGTCATGGGGCACATAGATTCGGTTCTCAAACCATAGAGTACCCTGTTCAGCTTCACGAAAGCCTTTAGCCTTGCCTTCCTTCATTCTCTGTTTTATCTCAGCTATCTCATTGTATGATTTCTGGGCTTCTCGAATTCTTTCGGTCAAGGTGGACTGAATCTCTAGTGTGTCAACATATCCTTGCGGGACTATCTCTAACCAAAGCTCTCTCAGATCTTTGGTTAACTCCTGGGGTAATCCTCCGGCTATGAGTGTGTTCACATAACTCTTCCGACTCAAAGCATCTGCCACAACATTTGCCTTTCCTGGATGGCAATGTAATCTCATGTCATAGTCCTTGATTAACTCTAACCATCTCCTCTGTCTGAGGTTCAACTCCTTCTGCGTGAAGATATAGTTCAGACTCTTATGATTAGTGTACACATCACAACTATTTCCGATAAGGAAATGTCTCCAAGTCTTGAGTGCGTGCACTACGACTGCTAGCTCCAAATCATGGGTGGCATAATTCAACTGATGGGGTCGTAGTTGTCTGGATGCATATGCTACAACTTCCCCCTCCTGCATGAGTACTCCTCCAAGTCCTTGACGGGATGCGTCACAATAAACCTGGAAGTCCTTTCGATTGTTTGGCAGTATCAACACTGGGGCTGTGACCAAACGTTTCTTCAAATCCTGGAAACTGGTCTCACATTCCTCAGTCTAGATATACTTAGACTCTTTCTTCAATAGATCTATCATGGGCTTGGCAATCTTTGAGAAATTCTCAATGAATCTCCGGTAATATCCGGCAAGTCCGAGAAAACTGCGGATCTCCTTAACTGAGGTGGGTGACTTCCACTCAGTGACTGCTTCAACCTTAGCGGGGTCTACTGCTATTCCTTCTCCGGAAATAATATGTCCAAGGAATCCGACTTCCGTCAGCCAAAATTCACATTTACTGAACTTGGCATACAACTAATGCTCTCTAAGCTTCTCCAGAACTAAACGCAAGTGTTCCTTGTGTTCTTCCTCGCTCTTGGAGAATATCAAAATGTCATCGATGAACACCACGACAAACTTGTCCAAGTAGTCCATAAACACTTTGTTCATAAAATTCATGAAGTAGGCAGGAGCATTAGTCAAACCAAAGGACATGACTGTATACTCGTATAAGCCATACCTGGTGGTGAAAGCTGTTTTGGGTATATCCTGTTCACGAATCTTCAGTTGATGATACCCTGATCGAAGATAGATCTTGGAGAATACTTTGGCGCCTACTAGCTGATCAAACAGGTCATTAATCATCGGCAGAGGGTACTTATTCTTGATAGTCACCTCGTTCAATGATCGATAATCGACCACCATCCTCAAGGTTTTGTCTTTCTTCTCAACCAAAAGAACTGGGGCTCCCCAAGGTGATGAACTTGGGTGTATATATCCCTTGTCCAATAGCTCCTTAATCTGCTTCTTGATTTCCACTAGATCATTTGCGGGCATCCGATAGGGTCTCTTGGAAATTGGGGCTGTCCCACGTATTAGCTCAATTAGAAACTCAATCTCCGTATCTGGTGATATGCTTGGTAATTCCTTCGGGAATACATCTGGAAAGTCTCATACAACCGGTACTTCCTCCTGAACAACTCCTATGAGGGAATTTAACCGAGCACTCATCTGTGTCCGTCGGGATACATACTTAATCCTCTTGTTCTCCGGAGTGGTGAGTGAAATAGACTTGCTAGGGCAATCAAGGTTTCCTTCATACTTGGTCATCCAATCAATGCCTAGGATTACATCCAATCCCTGGGATTCTAAGACAATGAGGTCGGTAGGAAAAACATGGATTCCTATGTGAAGTTTCAGGGCGTGGCATCCTATTCTTGCCGTCATCATTCCTCCTGGGGAATTTACTTTAATGGGCTGACTAAGGGTTCTGGTGGGTAAACCATACTTTTCCACAACTACCATTGATATGAATGAATGAGTTGCACCAGAATCAAAACGTACCATAATTGGACGTGAATGCAATAAAAACTTACCAACCACAGTCTCGGGCTGATCATAGACTTCTTCCACATCGAGGTGGTTCACCTCAGCACGAGGAAACGAATTTGACTTCTTAGCTGCGGAGTTGCCGTTTCCATTCCCTTTCTTGTTCTGAGGGCATTCAGTGGCATTTTGTCGTGTCTTCTGACACTTGAAACAGGTGATGTGGTTCAGATCCTTCTGAACTGGAGCGGGACAGTGTTGGTTGCCATTCCCACTTCCATTCTTGAAGCTGCCATTATTGGGACGATTATTCCCATTTCCTCCATGGTGGTGGCCTCCATGGTTGTGCAATGGATGAGTGTGTCCTCCATACTTACCGGTCCCTGATCCGGTATTTCCCGAGTACGGGGAGTAGCGGGGCTTCTGATGAGCTCCAGAGGTAGACTTCCCATGTGCATACTTCCTCTTGCGGTTCTAAATTTGCTGCTCCTTTCCCTCCAAGATGAGGGCCTTGTCTACCAGCTCCTGGTAGTTGCTGATGGTAGCCACCATCAGTTGCACGCTCAACTCATCATTGAGTCCTTCCAAGAACTTTTCCTGCTTGGCTGCATCATCGGCCACATCTCCTAGTGCATAACGAGCCAACGTGCTGAAGTCGTCCACGTACTGGGCCACGGAGCGGTTCCCCTGGCGTAAGTTGCGAAACTCACGCTTCTTCAGACTCATGGCTCCAGCTGAGACATGTGCGGTGCGGAAAGCTTGCTTGAATTGCTGCCAAGTCACATCAGCAATAGGGTATGTGGTGGTGTAGTTCTCCCACCATGAAGCTGCTGGACCCTCCAGTTGATGGGCGGCAAAACGCACTTTTTCAGCCTCAGTGCATCCTGCGGTGGTGAGTTCCCTCTCCATCTTGCGGAGCCAATCACCTGCCACAATGGGCTCTGTGCTGCTGGAGAAGGTTGGGGGATTCAGTCTCAGAAAACGGGTGAGGTTGTCTCCTTGTGGTGGAGGGTGGTTGTTGTGGTTGTTGGACTGATTCGGAATGAACAGTTGCATCAGGGTGTTCTGCTGCTGAAGAAGTTTGGTGAGCTCTGGCGGGAAAGTGAAGTCGGGCTCACGTCGCGGAGGCATCTTGTTGTTTTCAGATGGGTGAGAATTAGAATAGAACAATGACCTAAAAGGGGAATTCACTACCGATATGCAATGCAACAAACATATCACACCAAACACTCATTATTTATTCAACTCATAGTCAAACATCGAGACACAAATCTCCATTCAAACTAAACATCGACCTACGCTTTAACGACGAAAATGAAGATAAATGGGGGCATAACTAAAGTTTTCCTCAAAAGTACATGGTGACGGAGCCTCCTCTAGTGGTGCTCTCCTCATAGTCATCATCGTTGCTGATCAAAGGAGCCATGTCTCGTTCGAGATGAAGATTTTCACCCATGTCCATCTGTTCCTCCAGAGTTGCAATACGAGTGTTCAGCTTGTCGATCCTCTCTAAGAAATCCTTCACCTCATACTCATGCTCGTACTCGGCTTCCCGTAAGTCAGCATCGAAATCAATCTCACGGTTCATCAGCCTCTTGATCATCTTCGTGTCGGCACGTACCCAAAGCTCCAAGGTCTTGACGTGCGTCTCCAAGGTCTGGATATAGGAAATGGTGGTGTCTTCAGTGGGAGTGGTTATGATGTTTCCATGGGCATCCCTGCGACAAACCACGCTGAGTCCTGGTGAAATGGTTCCACCTCTGTATTCCTCCTGAATACGTCCAAGGGCACGATGAATGGCCATGTCCCTCCCAAGTATCCAGCTGGGTGCCACAAACTTGAAGTCGATGGGTTCCTTCCGATTCCCAAAGGTCTTCCCTGGAATGTGCACCTCAATTCTGTAGCCTCCATCTTGTGGAAAGCACATGATAGGAGTCCCAGTGATGCTCGGCAAAGCAATCCTCACGTCCCTGACGATCCTCATCAGCTCCTTGCCAAAGGGCATCATTGTGTCAGGCTGGCAAAACTCCATGGTCAAAACTAGGATGAAGGTGGCGATCTATAAATTTTGAAATAATCGGAGGGAAGTCAGAAACGAGTAGATGAGAGTATAAGAATTTTAAAGACAAAAGAGAAAATAAATCCTAAGGCTTTTCCAATCCTAGAGGTTACGTCCTACGGTCAGCGTGTGCTCTGATACCATTTCTGTAGCGACCCAACCTGAAAGGTCGAATCTCCGGTGTTTCTGTACCATCCCAAGATCATGCTGGTACGCACACGTTACATCAATGTATATATCAAAGGGAAATCACATAGCATAAATTAATTGAAATCTCATATCGAGTCCTTTATTACAATAATGATTACAATAAAGTGGCTGAAGGCCAACTCATGAGATAAACTAAACCATAAACTTGCGGAAGCATCGAAGGTAGATGAGTCCATCTGACTCCAAGGGCATCTCCCCGAGCATAGAGCGTCTCCTCACTCCTGGTCAGAAAAGTACTCTGCAACATGATACGTTGCAGCCGTATAGGTCAGCATATTGAATATGCCGGCAAAGTCACAAGAGAGGGGGGAAAGTAACCATCTAGTGTATATGCAATTATGGCAGGTGGACTAGTAAGTTTCTACATAAAGCCAAATTTTTCCTACAACAAGAGAGGGCAAAGGCATAATTACTACAATGTTGGTTGATTAATGAGATGGTTCCACCAACCAATTCTCATACCCAAGTTGTCATTAATAACCCACATCAATATAATTAATTGTTTTCAGAGTTCCAAATAGTTTCAGTTCCTTTGGCTCAAGTTGTCCATGACCGTGGACACGGCTAATCGATTAGGTTTGGGTACTCTGCAAAGTTTTGCACACGTTCCCCACAAGATTTGGTCGCCTCCGTTTGATTTTCTCGCACTTCAGGGTGTTTGAGAAACGGATGACCAAAACATGGTCTTCTAAAGGGTTTCCCTGCGACTCTGTCGGTGCCCATCCTTTCCTACCGTTCTTCTACATCTCGTAGTACCGCCTGTCCAGGGTCACCATGATATCCAACCAAGCCAGAGCCCATAATGACTTGTGGCTGTGCAGGTAAGCCTTGGGTCTTGAAGCATCCATCCATCTCTTTGTGCCTGGGTGGACCTTTCCACATGAATACTGGCACATCTCCAGCATCATCTAGGCTAACCACTTGTTTCTCCAGGGCGTCGTTCAACCATCATCCACCCAGAGGTATGTTGAAAACTCGGAGTCTTGACGTCTTGATCATCATGTAGGTCTTGAAATTATAAACTCACAACTCTCATGAATCACACAACCAACCCCTTCTACTAATAGCATAGCAAAAATGTAAAACAACGTTTCCCGGGGCCAAATTGACAAGGGATTGAGGGGTACCTACCACATGATACTACAACAAGTAACCAAATTTCCAATTTACCTACTTTGCATGCAATTGGGCTGATGGAAGAACTAATGCAATAAAACATAGGTATACATGGTCAAAGTGACTTGCCTTGCTGACGATCCTTGTACTCGAGTGACTCTAGATAACAAGCTTTGCACTCCTGATGATCTAACGAATCAAACAAGAGCACAGGATAAGGATAAACACAAAACAATTCACACAATTCAGCAAGGTTAAACAAACAATACTGAAACCATTCAATAGTATCAATCAAGAGAAAGAGATAAAATAATTTTGACTGACAAAAAAATAAATTTGTGTCAAAAACTTCTACTACTACTACTTTAAGACAAACAACCAACCAATAGCTAGTATAAATAGGATTATTAAATAAAATCAATTTTTTTGTAAACAGAATCAAATTCACTAAAACTTTTGTGTAAAGAAACACTACTAAAATGAAAATAACTAGAATGTTACTATAACTTTGGAATAGGAAACCAAAACAATTATATTATTAACACTAATATTATTATCATCATATTACTTAACAGAATAGATTTACTAAAATTATTTACTAGAAATCTAACTAAATCATCTAACTAGTTTGTGAAAGTAAAACTATATTGTTTTATAAAACTATACCTAATGAAAAAGATATAAAGATTCCTATAACAACATGGTATAAAACTAAACAATCATTTTAAATATTAGCAAGTAATGTTACCTAAATGTTTGAAACAACAGAAACTAATGAAAACTATTAACAAAGTTAAACTAATTCAGGTTCAAACTAAATTAAACTTAAGATAACTAAACTACAATAAGAACTAAACAGATTCTGTTTTTGTTAAAAACAGTAACTAAATTTATTCAAAAATTACTCAAACCATGTAGAATGATAGGTTTAACTAATACCAAACAGTGGCAAACAGATTCACTCAAATATATATATTTAAACTATAGTTATACAGATTTTAGTAATTTGAACAAATTTGATTAGATTCAAAATTTAAAGCTCAAATTTGAAATCTAAGCATACAGATATAAACTAAATTAAATATGTGAACTAATGCAAAAAGAATCAACTAAAAACACTAAATAGTTTAGAAGATATAACAAAAACAAAAACAGAAAACATTCTCTTTTCTAAAACAGAATCAGAAAAAGAGAAAATAAAACTCATCGGACAGGGGCTACGTGGCGGATCGTGGTTGGCCGAGAGGGTGTGTGTGCGGACGTTTGCGAGCGGGCGACCGAAGCTTAGCACGTATCGGTTCGGGTTTTAAAACGATCTAATCTGACGCGTTGATCTTTGATCGAACGGACAGGGAGGGTTTCGGTGGCTTATAGAGAAAGGGTCACCGGCGATGGAGTTCTCCGGCAAGGCCGAGGCAGCGAGGTCATTGGGGGTGGCTCTCCGGTGATTGGGGACGGCATCCGAGAGCTTCAAACGACGGCAGAGGGTCTCCGGCGAGCTTTGGTGGTGTCGGAGAGGCATGGGTTGGAGCGGAGCGACGAGCAGTGGCGTGGGGACATTCGGGAGTGGGCAGAGCTCCGGCGAGGCCGTGCACAAGCATTCTGCCGAGGTAGAGTGGGGGCTCGGGGTGGAATGAGGAGCGGAGGGTCGGGCTACTTATAGGGCCGGAGCGGTGGTCGGGGAAGGAAAGAGGAGGGAGATCCGGGAGACGGATCTCCGGCGACGGCGGCGCGCGCGTGAGGAGGAAGGCGACCGCGGCGTCTTCGGGATTGGACGGTGGGGCCAGGGTGTCAGAGAGAGAGAGAGGGCGGCGTCAGCGCGTCGGTCGGTCGGCTCAGAGCAGTTTCGGGAAATAACTGCATTGGGCCGGCCCGTTTAGAATTAAAATGTTTCCTTTTTAATAATCAGAGCAGTAAAACTCATTTAAAAGCATTCAAAACATTTCCAAATATAGGAAATATATATATCAAAATGATCAGGAGAATTAATTCAATTCAATGAACATTTTTCCTTTTTCATTTGAATAATTTGAAAAAAATAATTATTTTCAGAAATTGCCTATTTGGTTTTAAAACCTTTTGCAAATATTTTTCGAAAGACCCCTTGGTTCTTATTGTTCAAATATATCACCAAGATGACCCTGGTGTGGAGTGTCATGTTACTCCCCTCTTTTCTTTGAACTTTTCCAGAAGTTTTCAAATAGGTGAAATAAGAAAAGGGGAAACATGAAAGTGCATTTCAGAAATTCAAAAGAAACACTTCAACCATTATATTCATTCAAACAATATGATGATGATGCATAGCTATATTTCATAACATTCCAAAATGAAATTTTGGGATGTTACACATCATAACAACAACTCTTTCTCATAAAAATCATCATGATAAAGTACCAACCAATTCAGATGTTATGGTTCACACAATGAATTCTCGTGAAACTTAAGGACCGATGTTCTCAGTTACCAAAAAATTGCAATTCAACTTATTCTCAACAAAGTCTAAGTAAGAGCTCCACATATTCAATAATCATATAGTCTTCTATGATTGCTAGTACTCAAAGCATATTTTTAGAACAAATGGCATCCATCAAACACATAGAAGGACATGCGCTTAATGTTTCACCTCCCAACATACTTATCATAAAAGTAATTGTAAACAATAACAAGTCATGATCAAATATATTTAATTGGCCATATGTGCCTACATCTTTCCCCACCACGTGAGGCTTGCCAACCAATAGAAGTAGGTTGGAATAACAAGTTGACTCAACATGAAAAGTAAATAACATGAATGTAAATCGATTGTCACTTCGCAGAGGAAAGCAGGGATTTGCATATGTGCCAAAGTCACTGTTTAAAATAGAGATAAATATTATTTTGGGAGGTGCACCCTTCCTGTCAACTTTGCGACCAAGAGTTGTCAATATCTTCCATGTTAAACACATTAGCGGCGGTTCCCGAGTGGTAAAAGTAAAAGTTTACTGCCCCTCCACCAACAAACACACTCCATGACTAGCCGAATCCACGGGTACCGTCCATACCAACAACATTCCTAGGGGAGTTTTGTTTAATTATTTGCATTTTTTATTTCGGGACTCCCCTCTTGTGAAAGTACGAGTGAATAAACGCTCATCATGAGAATAACCCACTTAACATGGATGAAACTGACCGCCCCTGTCACTCCATGGGCACACAAAACATATGCTCATTTGAAATTTTAGAGGTGGCACATGCAAATTTACTTGGAATGGCAGGTTAATACCGCATATAGGTAGATATAGTTGACTCTCATGGCAAGAAACTGGGTTTAAGGGTTTTTGCATCCACAAGTAGTATCTCTACTTAGTACAAATTTTGGCTAGCAAAAGGTTCTAAACAAGCACCACATGTTCGAGGATCCATAACAATACAACTTCTATGCAAATGTACACAACCATAACTCATTACATTGTCTTCCTTGTCCAACTTCAACGAATTTTCTCAAGTTTGAAAATAACTAATTGGTATTGACAATCATAGAAGATGTCCAAGATAATATATTTGTATGTGAAAGTTCTCTTCCTTATACTAATCATTCACGAATTGCTTGTATGACCAATATTGTGATTGTCAAACTTCAATAGTTTTACTTTCTAAACTAGATGTGAAGCTACTACTAAGCATACACCACACTAATAATTTCAGATTTATGATATTTCATTGATTCACAATTTACTCATAGGATATAAGTGAAGCACAAGAGTAAACATCAAATTACACTCAAAAGATATAAGTGAAGATCAATGAGTAGGTAAACAATAAAGTAGCTATGTGAGGACTCTCCGTCAATAAAGATTTTCATATCTGAGTATTTTATTTAAACAACAAGCAAAACAAAATAGAAGTCCAAGAATAGCGCAAATCATGTGAACGAATAGAGATTTAGGCTCAACATAGGCTAACCGATAGTTGACGACGAGAGGTGTGATGCATAGCATTCCCAAGCTTAGATGATTGAGACTTCTTGAAATATTTACTTGGGGTGTGTTGGGCACCCCAAATCATGAGCTTTTGTACCTCTTTCAATCCTCTCATATTATGGTTCCACCTATTCTCAAAAACTTCATCCACACAAAACTTGAAAAGAACCCGTGAGATAGGTTAGTGCACAAAATAATACATCAACTCTTTATGTAGTGCCAAGACAAGTTGCATAATAATTTCACACATCATCTACTACTTACTATCATTTCCACAATTTATATCTACCAATATAGGCTATGGAAACTATAGGATAAGTGGATAACAAAACTCTGACAACAATATGTCCAAACAGAACAGTCTATAGCAATCTATTAAACTAGTGTACCTATGTAAATCAAAAAATTATGAAATTTTATATCATGATAAAGAATTTATCTGAAAATACCGTGTAAAAATTTCAGAAACTTTCCACGTTCCATTAAAATATGAAAATTCAAACACTATAGAAAAAGTTTCTGTTTTTACAAAGCACACATCAAAGCATGCAAAGCAAACATCCTAAGAGGCAATTCTTTTAACTTTTTAGTGGAAAACAAATTATAAATACCATATAATAGATAACAACAAATTATAATGACAGTCTAAGCAAAACAAATATCATGTGACGAATAAAAATATAGCTCCAAGTAAGATGTACCGGTAATGTTGGAGACGAAAGAGGGGATGCCTTCCAGGGAATCCCCAAGCTTATACACTTGAGTATTCCTGGGATATTACCTTGAGGGTGCCTTGGTAATCCCCAATCTTAGGTTCTTGCTTCTCCTTGTTCAAATCATATCGGTATCTCATCCAAAACTTGAAAACTTCAATCACACAAAACTTAACACAAATTCGTGAGATGGGTTAGTGTAGTAAAGATAGATCCTTCACTTAGGTACTGTCAAGACAGGAGTAATAATTTTTCTCACATATAACCTACAGTATTCCATCATTCCCATAATTTCTATCACCAAATATAAGCTATGGAAACACTAAAACAAGCAAACTATGCATGCAAAACAGAATCTGTCAAAAAAAGAACATACTATGAAGATCTGAATGATCACCATACCTCCGAGACTCTAAAAATTCTAAAAACTTAGGACAACGCATATAGGCTGCATAGCAAGTTTGTGTAAAAATTTCACCATTTTTGATGCTCCAGTAAAATCAGCTAATTCCTATATTGGACGAAAAACTTTCTGTTTTTGCACAGAATCAAACAAGCAAGTATCCACACTATCCCAAAGGCTTTACTTGGAACTTTATTGAAATAAAATAAACAAAACATGATTTATCTTTTGTGTCCTACCTTGTTGCTTACATTCAATTCTTATTTAGATGAAAATTCCTTGCAAATCATTTAGAAAATTCCATGCAAACCTTTTGAAAATTCATTGCAAATCTTTAAAAAAAATCCTTGTAGATCTTTTGAAAATCACTTGAAAATCTTGTTGAAATCTCTAGAAAAATATCTCAAGTCTATCTGAAAGATTACTTTGACAAAATGGCCAAGAATGCTTTTGCTAAGTCTCTGTTTGCAACTCGAATACTCCAAATCAGGAAAATCGGCTTCACCGATGTGGCAGATAAAACTCCTCACACCTCTTCGGTATCACCGACATGGTCTTCTTTGGTTGTACCGATTTTAACCAGAACCCTAAAATTCTTATCGGTTCTAACGATCTATTTCAACTTGGAGCCTCTAACCATTTCTACTGCTTGTGTTCTTTGCCATGTTTTTAACTTTTCAAAAAATATTTTGCATGACCCTTACTCTCATGGATCCCTTATCCTCTGACCCTTCTTGGAATTTAATGTCAAAGGGGGAGAAATATCAAATCTTAAATTCAAAGCTTCAAGGGGCAGTATCAAAGTTCAAAGCTAATGATTAAGGGGGAGAGATCAACTCATTCAATATTCTTAAAAGGAGAGAGAGATAAAAGACTAAGTGACCTAGATTCATGTTTTTGCACTACTATATCTATCTTCCTACACTTTTCTCACCCTACCTACTCCCAATATCTACATGCTAAGATTTAGGGGGAGAGGAGAAACTAAAATCTACATTCAGGGGATAAAGTGCTCTAAAATTATTCTTGGATGCATGTTAATATTGACAGATACTATCTTCTACATGTCTTACATACCTTGGTGACATTGAAATTCTTTGAATTTGTATGAAAGAAATATCCTTGTGTTATCTAACCCTGTTTTCTCAAGTGTGTTTCCCTAGTTAAAATGCTCCAAAACTGCAATCAACTTCAAGTCCAACAGATTGTTGTGGCTGGAAAGTGAGGAGTATCACCAAGAAGGAAAGCAAGAGGATTGGCTAAGCTTAAAGCTTCAAGATTATACATTTTATATTTATTTGAGAAATCACACTTGAGTCCATAGGAAAGCGGATACTATGAAAAGGGAATGAAGCATATGTATCTTTATATCTAGCCTCCCCGTGTTGCTTTCCACCCAATGAATCTCTTCTACCAAGCCAAATTCTATGAGAGAGTGCTTGAGTGTTGAGGAGACCATGTTTTGATGCACAAGAGCAAGGAGTTCATCATTCATACCACATCTATTACTTTTGGGGGAGTGGTGTCTCCTAGATTTGTTTGACATCACTTGGGAGCCTCCAATTCATGTGGAGTTGAACAAAGAATTTGTATGGGCAAGGAGATCGCGTACTTAATGAAGATCTACCCCGAGTGAGGCTAGTATTTACTGGACTTAAGTAGTGAAGGAATATACGAGGTTGCTACTTCGTGGAACCTTCATGGGTGGAGCCGTCCGTGGACTCACACGACCGCTACCCTCCTGGGTTGAAGTATCCATCAACATGGACATATGATAGCACCACCTATCGGAACCAGGGGAAAAATCTTCGAGTGCGTATTGTGTTTGATATTCCTATCTCTACTCTTTACATGTACATGTCTTTACTTTTTGCTATTATACTCGTAGATTTGCATGTCTAGGGTTTGCCGGACTTGATAGTGTTGGGGAACGTCGCATGGGAAACAAAAAATTTCCTATGCACACGCAAACCAATCCATGGTGATGAGCATCTATGAGAGGGAGAGTGGATCTATGTACCCTTATAGATCGCTAAGCAGGAAGCGTTAATAAATGCGGTTGGTGTAGTCGAACTTCTTCGTGATCCAAATCGCCGAGCGTCCCGCGATCCAATCACGAACCGTCCCGCGAACACATCATGATCCGTCCCACGAACTCATCACGATCCGTCTCACGATCTTGATCACGATCTGTCCCGCTAACTCATCACGATCCGTTCCGTGATCACATCACGAACCGTCTCGCGATCTCGATCACGGTCCTTCCGATCTAGCGCTGAACGAACGGCACCTCCGCGTTCAGCACACGTGCAACTTGATGACGATCTCCACCGTCTTGATCCAGCAAGAGGAGGTGGAGAGGAGAGAGAGTTCACCGGCAGCGTGACGGTGCTCCGGTGATGGTGGTGGAGCAATTCCGGCAGGGCTTCGCCTAAGCATTGTGGAACTACGATCTAGAGGAGAAACTATGCACCGGTGGAACCGGTAGCACGTGGCCGGAAATTCTGTCCAAAAACCACCCAATCCACTAGTATATATAGGAGGAGAGGAGAGGAGAGGCATCCAAGGCCTTTGGGTCGGCCGAAATAGGAGGTGGGAAGCAATCCTACTTCACCTCCAATCCTAGTTGGAGTAGGATTGCCTCCTATTGGCTGATTTTCCACTTTTTGCTTTAGGACTTTCTCTCCTGCGCCATGGGCCTATGTGGCTGTTTTCCCAGCCCACAAAGGGCTGGTTATTATTCTCCCACAGCCCATGGACCTCTTGGGGTCGAAATACCCCTCCCGGAGGCCTCCCAGTACACTACCGGCACTCCTGGTACACTACCGGCACTCCCGGTACACTACCGATGAGCCCGAAACTTTTCCGGAAACCAAACTGGGACTTCCTATATATGAATCTTTACCTCCGGACCATTCCGGAGCTCCTCGTGAAGTCCGGGATCTCATCCGGGACTCCGAACAAACTTCGGTCACCACCATACATAACTCCACACTACCGAAACGTCACCGAACCTTAAGTGTGCAGACCCTGCGGGTTCGAGAACTATGTAGACATGACCGAGACACCTCTACGGTCAATAACCAATGGCGGGACCTGGACGTCCACATTGGTTCCTACATATTCTATGAAGATCTTTATCGGTCGAACCTCTATGTCAAGGATTCAGTTAATCCCGTATAACGTTCCCTTTGTTCTTCGGTATGTTACTTGCCCGAGATTCGATCATCCGTATCTCCATACCTAGTTTAACCTCGTTACCGGCAAGTCTCTTTACTCGTTCCGTAATACAAGATCCCGCAACTAACAATTAGTCACATTGCTTGCAAGGCTTATTGTGATGTTGCATTACCGAGTGGGCCCCGAGATACCTCTCCGTCACACGGAGTAACAAATCCCAGTCTCGATCCATGCCAACTCAACAGACACCATCGAAGATACCTGTAGAGCACCTTTATGGTCACCCAGTTACGTTGCGACGTTTGATACACACAAGGCACTCCTCCGATATCTGTGAGTTGCATGATCTCATGGTCATAGGAACACATACTTGACATGCAGAAAACAGTAGCAATAAACTGACACGATCGTATGCTACGTTTGCAGTTTGGGTCTCGTCCATCACATCATTCTCCTAATGATGTGACCCCGTTATCAAATGACATCTCATGTCCATGGCTAGGAAACCTTAACCATCTTTTGATCAACGAGCTAGTCTATTAGAGGCATACTAGGGACATGGTTTTGTCTATGTATCCACACATGCATCTAAGTCTCCGATCAATACAATTATAGCATGGATAATAAACGATTATCATGAACAAGGAAATATGATAATAAATAATTTATTATTGCCTCTAGGGCATATTTCCAACAGTCTCCCACTTGCACTAGAGTCAATAATCTAGTTCACATCACCATGTGATTCGCATTGTTATGAATCTAACACCCAATGAGTTCTAGGGCTCGATCATGCTTTGCATGTGAGAGAGGTCGTATAGTCAACGGGTCTGCGATATTCAAATTCGTGTGTACTTTGCAAATCTCTATGTCAAACCGTAAACACTAGTACAACACTCTGCTCGGTACTATTCCAAATGGCTGCTCCACTATACGTATCCAGATTGCTACTACGAGTCATCCAGATTAGTGTTAAAGCTTGTATCGACGTAACTCCTTACGACGAACTCTTTATCACCTCCATAATCGAGAAACATCTCGTTAGTCTCTTAGTTACTGAGGATAATCTTGACCGCTGTCCAGTGATCCACTCCTGGTTCACTCTTGTACCCCCTGACGGACTCATGGCAAGGCACACACAGGTGCGGTACACAACATGGCATAATATAGAGCCTATGGCTATGGCATAGGGGACGACGTTCGTCCTTTCTCTTTCTTCTGCCGTTGTCGAGCTTTGAGTCTCACTCAACTTTCACACCTTACAAATCAGGCGAGAACTCTTTCTCTGACTGATCCATTTTGAACTCTTTTAAAATCTTGTCAAGGTATGCACTCATTGAAAGTCTCATCAAGTCATCCTTGATCTATCTCTATAGATCTTGATGCTCAACAATTAGGTAGTTTTATCCAGGTTTTACTTTGAAAATCACTTTCCAAACAACTATTTATGCTTTCCACAAATTCTACATTATTTCCGATCAACAATATGTCATCCACATATACTTATTAGAAATTCTATAGTGCTCCCACTCACTTTATTGTAAATACAAGTTTCTCGTAAACTTTGTATAAACTCAAAAACTTTGATCAACTCATCAAAGCGTATATTCCATCTCCGAGATGCTTGCTTCAGTCCATAGAAGGATCACCGAAGCTTGCTCACCTTTTAGCATCCTTAGGACTGACAAAACCTTCTGGTTGTATCACATACAACCTTTCCTCAAGTAAACCGTTAAGGAAACGATGTTTTGACATCCATCTGCCAGATTTCATAATTGAAAATGCAGCAACTGCTAACATAATTCCAACAGACTTTTAGCATCGCTACGAGTGAGAAAGCCTCATTGCAGTCAACTCCTTGAACTTGTCACAAACATCTTTGCAACAAGTCGAGCTTTACAAATGGTGACATTTACCATCAGTGTCTGTCTTCATTTTAAAGATCCATATGTACTCAACGACCTGCTGTCCAACGAGCAAGTCTACCAAAGTCTATACTTGGTCTTCATACATGGATCCTATCTCGGATTTCATGGCCTCCAACCAATTGTCGGAATCCGGGCCCATCATCGCTTATCCATAGCTCGTAGGTTCATCGTTGTCCAACAACATGACCTCAAAGACAAGGTTGCCGTACCGCTCAGGAGCAGTACACATCCTTGTCGACCTACGAAGTTCGATAGTAACTTGATCCTGAAGCTTCATGATCATCATCATTAACTTCCTCTTCAACTAACGTAGGCTTCACAGAAACATCTTTCTGCGTTGCGCTACTCTCTGGTTGAACAAAGGTTTAACAACCTCATCAAGTTCTATCTTCCTCCCACTCAATTCTTTCGAGACAAACATTTCCTCAAGAAAGGATCCGTTTAAGCAACAAACACTTTGCACTTGGATCTGAGATAGAAGGTTCACCCAACTGATCTTAGGGTATTCTATGAAGATGCATTTGTCCACCTTGGGTTCGATCTTATTAGGTGAAAACATTTTCCACACAAGCGTCGCAGCCCCAAACATTAAGAAATGACAGCTTAGGTTTCTATCAAACCATAATTCACGCGGTGTCATCTCAACGGATTTAGATGGTGCCCTTTTTAAAGTGAATGTAGTTGTCTCTAATGCATAACCCCAAAATTATAGTAGTAAAACGACAAGAGACATCATAGCACGCACCATGTCCAATAGAGCATAACTATGATGTTCGGACACACCATCACACTATGGTGTTCCAGGTGGCATTTAGTTGTTAAACAACTTTCACATTGTCTTAAGTTGTATGCCAAACTCGTAACTCAGATATTCACCTCCACGATCATATCGCAGTTATTTTTATCTTCTTGTCACGATGATCTTAAACTTCACTCTGAATTTGCTTGAACCTTTCAAATGATTCAGACTTGTGTTTCATTAAGTAAATATACACTATATTTACTCAAATCATTAGTGAAGGTAAGAAAATAACGATATCCACTGCACGCTACAAGACTCACTGGATTGCATACATCAACATGTATCATTTCCAATGAATCACTTGCCCGCTCCATCCAACGGGGTCCTTTAGTCATCTTGCCCAAGAGGCATGGTTCGCATGTCTCAACCGATTCGAAATCGAATGAGTCTAAAGATCCATCAGCATGGAGTTTCTTCATGCGCTTTATACCAATATGACATTCTACGGCAGTGGCACAAATATGTGGTACTATCATTATTAACTTTGTATCTTTTGACATCAATGTTATGAACATGTGTAATACTACAATCAAGATTTCAACAAACTATTCTCACTGGGTGCATGACCATTGAAGGTATTATTCATGCAAACAGAATAACCATTATTCTCTAATTCAAATGAATAACTGTATTGCAACAAACATGATCTAATCATGTCCATGCTCAACGCAAAACACCAAATAACACTTATGCAGGTTCCTCACTAATCCTGAAGGTAGAGAGAGCGTGCGATGTTGATCACATCAACCTTGGAAACACTTCCAACACATATCGTCACCTCACCCTTAGCTAGTTCTCCGTTTATTCTATAGCTTTTATTTCAAGTTACTAACATTTAGCAACCGAACCGGTATCCAATACCCAGGTGCTACTAGGAGTACTAGCAAGGTACACATCAATAACTCGTATATCAAATATACTTCTGTCGATGTTGCCAGCCTTCTTATCTACCAAGTATCTAGGGTTGTTTCGCTTTAGCGACCATTCACCTCATAACAGAAAAACTTAGTCTCGGGTTTGAGTTCAGCTTTGGGTTGCTTCACTGGAGCAGCAACTGACTTGCTATCCATGAAGTTTCCCTCCTTGCTCTTGCCCTTCTCGAAACTAGTGGTTTGGTTAACCATCAACACTTGACGCTCCTTCTTGATTTCTACCTTCGCGGTGTCAAAACATCGTGAACAGCTCAGGAATCATTATTTCTATCCCTGGCAATTTATAGTTCATCACTAAGTTCTAGTAGCTTAGTGACAGTGACTTGGAGAACTATGTCAATCACTATCTTATCTGGAAGATCAACTCCCACTTGATTCAAGCGATTGTAGCACCCAGACAATCTGAGTACATGCTCAATGATTGAGCTCTTCTCTTTCATCTTGCAGGCAAAGAATCTTGTTGGAGATCTCATATCTCGTAACACGGGCACGAGCCTGAGATCCTAATTTCAGCTCTTAGGAACATCTCATGTGTTCCGTGACGTTCAAAACGTTTTTGGAGCCTCAATTCTAAGCCGTAACGCATGACGCACTAAACTATCAAGTAGTCATCAAAACGTGCCTGTCAGATGTTCACAACATCTACAGACGATGCTAGAGGGGTTGGCGCACCGAGCGGTGCATTAAGGACATAAGCCTTCTGTGCAGCAATGAGGACAATCCTCAGATCACGGACCCAGTCCGCAATATTACTACCATCATCTTTCAATTCTATTTCTCTAGGAACATATAAAAAATACAAGGGAGCTACAGCGTGAGCTAGTAATCTACAACACAATTTGCAAAGACACTTTGACTATGTTCATGATAATGAGTTCAATTAATCATATTACTTAAGAACTCCCACTCAAGTTGACATCCCTCCGATCATTCGAGTGATACATGATCCAAATTCACCAACTCAAGTCCGATCATCACGTGAGTTGAGGTGGCTACAATGGTGAACATCATCATGTTGATCATATCTACTCTATGACTCATGTTTGAACTTTCGGTCTCTTGTGTTCCGAGGCCATGTCTGTACATGCTAGGCTCGTCAAGTTTAACCCGAGTGTTCTGCACGTGCAAATCTGGCTTGCACCCATTGTATGTGAACGTAGAGTCTATCACACCCAATCATCACGTGGTGTCTCAACACGACGAACTTTCGCAACGGTGCACACTCGGGGAGAACACAATTTATCTTGAAATTAAGTGAGGGATCACCTTATAATGCTACCGTCGTCCTAAGCAAAACAAGATGCATAAAAAGGATTAACATGACATGCAAATCATAAGTGACATGATATGGCCATGAACTTGTGCTTTTGATCTCCATCTAGAAAGCACCGGCATCATCTCCATCGTCACCGGCATGACAGCATGATCTCCATCATCTTGATCTCCATCAACGTGTCGCCATCAGGGTTGTCACGCCCTGCATGCTTCTACTACTATTGCTACCGTAGCGATAAAGTAAAGCATTACATAGCGCTTAATGATTGACACGCAGGTCATACAATAATTAAAGACAACCCTATGGCTCCTGCCAGTTGCCGTACTCATCGACATCCAAGTCTTGATAATCTATACATCACATGATCATCTCATACATCACATATATCACATCATGTAATTGACCATATCATATCACAACATACCCTGCAAAAACAAGTTAGACGTCCCCTAATTGTTGTTGCAAGTTTTACGTGGCTGCTACGAGTATCTAGCAAGAAAAATTCTCACCTATGCATAAACCACAACGGTGATAAATATATTGCTTTTCAACCTTCTCAAGGACTGTCTTTGTCGGATCCGATCCAACTAGGTAAGAGAAACTGTCACCCGCAAGCCATCTAAGCAACAAGTTGCGTTGAGGGAACCGGTCTCTCGTAAGCGTACGAGTAATGTTGGTCCGGGCCGCTTCATCTTACAATCCCGCTGAACCAAAATCCGACCAAGGGAGGAAGCAATCTAAGCATCAACGCCCACAAACCTTTTGTGTTCTACTCTAGATCTGATCGAACCATCAACCTAGCTCTGATACCACTTTGGGGGACGTCGCATGGGAAACAAAAAATTTCCTACGCACACGCAAACCTATTCATGGTGATGAGCATCTACGAGAAGGAGAGTGGATCTACGTACCCTTGTAGATCGCTAAGCCGGAAGCGTTAAGAGACGCGGTTGGTGTAGTCGATCTTCTTCGCGATCCAAATCGCCGAGCGTCCTGCAATCTCATCATGATCCGTCCCGCGATCCAATCACGAACCGTCCCGCGAACACATCATGATCCGTCCCGCGAACTCATCACGATCTTGATCACGATCGGTCCCGCGAACTCATCACGATCCGTTCCGTGATCACATCACGAACCGTCTCGCGATCTCGATCACGGTCCTTCCGATCTAGCGCCGAACGGACGGCACCTCCGCGTTCAGCACACGTGCAACTTGATGACGATCTCCACCGTCTTAATCCAGCAAGAGGAGGTGGAGAGGAGAGAGAGTTCACCGGCAGCGTGACGGTGCTCCGGTGATGGTGGTGGAGCAATTCTGGCAGGGCTTTGCCTAAGCATTGCGGAACTACGATCTAGAGGAGAAACTATGCACTGGTGGAACCGGTAGCACATGGCCGGAAATTCTGTCCAAAAACCACCCAATCCACTAGTATATATATGAGGAGAGGAGAGAAGATGCAGACAAGGCCTTTGGGTCGGCCGAAATAGGAGGTGGGAAGCAATCCTACTTCACCTCCAATCCTAGTTGGAGTAGGATTGCCTCCTATTGGCTGATTTTCCACTTTTTGCTTTAGGACTTTCTCTCCTGCGCCATGGGCCTTTGTGGCTGTTTTCCCAGCCCACAAAGGGCTGGTTATTATTCTCCCACAGCCCATGGACCTCTTGGGGTCGAAATACCCCTCCCGGAGGCCTCCCGGTACACTACCAGCACTCCTAGTACACTACCGGCACTCCCGGTACACTACCGATGAGCCCGAAACTTTTCCGGAAACCAAACTGGGACTTCCTATATATGAATCTTTACTTTCGGACCATTCCGGAGCTCCTCATGACATCCGGGATCTCATCAGGGACTCCGAACAAACTTCGGTCACCACCATACATAACTCTACACTTCCGAAACGTCACCGAACCTTAAGTGTGCAGACCCTGCGGGTTCGAGAACTATGTAGACATGACCGAGACACCTCTACGGTCAATAACCAATGGCGGGACCTGGGTGTCCACATTGGTTCCTACATATTCTACGAAGATCTTTATCGGTCGAACCTCTATGTCAAGGATTCAGTTAGTCCCGTATAACGTTCCCTTTGTTCTTCGGTATGTTACTTGCCCGAGATTCGATCGTCGGTATCTCCATACCTAGTTTAACCTCGTTACCGGCAAGTCTCTTTACTCGTTCCGTAATACAAGATCCCGCAACTAACAATTAGCCACATTGCTTGCAAGGCTTATTGTGATGTTGCATTACCGAGTGGGCCCCGAGATACCTCTCCGTCACACGAAGTAACAAATCCCAGTCTCGATCCATGCCAACTCAACAGACACCATCGGAGATACCTGTAGAGCACCTTTATAGTCACCCAGTTACGTTGTGACGTTTGATACACACAAGGCACTCCTCCGATATCTGTGAGTTGCATGATCACATGGTCATAGGAACACATACTTGACATGCGGAAAACAGTAGCAATAAACTGACACGATCATATGCTACGTTTGCAGTTTGGGTCTTGTCCATCACATCATTCTCCTAATGATGTGACCCCGTTATCAAATTACATCTCATGTCCATGGCTAGGAAACCTTAACCATCTTTTGATCAACGAGCTAGTCTAATGGAGGCATACTAGGGACATGGTTTTGTCTATGTATCCACACATGCATCTAAATCTCCGATCAATACAATTATAGCATGGATAATAAACGATTATCATGAACAAGGAAATATGATAATAACTAATTTATTATTGCCTCTATGGCATATTTCCAACAGATAGAACTGCTAAAACATGCCAACCAATAAAATTGGGAAAAAGTTAGGATTTTATTTTTTCAAGTAGTCTATTCAGCCCCCATATAGACGCCTCTTCTTGATCCCACACCAGTGATGTGCTATTTGGGTGCCACGATCTCCACCATGAGATGGGCTTTCTTGATGGGTCAACATCAACAACTCTACATACATCATGACCACCATGGAGTGCATTGGACCGACCACTCCGATCATGTTCAAAACTAATGTGAGCATCAACCACGACGTGCTCATCATGATTGTCATAGAGAACGACAAGAGGCTTAGTCATGGGCGGAACGGGTCATGGTAAAATTATTTGTGACCACGATGAGCATGAGATTAGTAAATTCAAACTTACAGTACCAACATTCAATGGGAAAATTGAGCCTGATGATTACTAGGAGTGGGAGATGCGTGTGGACCAGATCTTTGGTAGCCACTTCCCACTACTATACCGGGGAGAATAAGGTATGACATGCATCCATTGATTTTAACGGATATGCTTTGATTTGGTGGAACCAATTCTGTCGTGCTGGAGGTCATTTAGATACATGGGTGCAAATGAAAAATCTGTTCGGAGGCATTTTGTTTCTCTACATCTCACAAGGAACTTCTTGTAGGATCGAAGGGAACGGTCTAGAGGCAGGTGAATAGGCACTAACAAAGAAAAGGGTGCAATTTTTAATTCTCTTGATATTAGGGAAGATTTTAGCACAAGATAATGTTCTAGCAATACATTCTACACATGCATATCAAGACTATAGGCAGCGAATATTGAACAACGTGTAAGTGCAAGAAAGTAAAGGTAGTAAAGTTTGGAGATGAGCAACCACAACGAAGATACGAAATTTTTAGTGTGTTTCTTATAGGTAGTTCTAGCTATAGTCATCCATGTTGATGGCAACTGCAACCCACGGAGGGTAACAATTCCTTGAGTCCATGGAGGGATCCGCCCACGAAAGATCCACGAAGAAGCAACCTTGTCAATTCCACCATGGATTACGTGCAGGAAGCACTAGCCTCACTCATGGTATATCTTCATGAAGTAGGCAGTCTCCTTGCCCTTGAAAACTCCTTAGTTCAACTCCACAAGATTGGAGGCTCCTGAGTGACACCTAACCAATCTAGGAGACACCACTCTCCAAAAGGTAATAGATATTGTCGTTGATGATAAAATCGTTGCTCTTGTGATTCAAAAGATAGTCTCCTCAACACTCAATCACACTCTAGGACTTGGCATGGTGGTAGGAGAAGGATTGGAGTGGAAAGCAACTTGGGGAGGCTACAAATCAAGGATTATAAGGTTGCAGTGGAATCACTTGATCTCAACACAAGTCTAGGTGGTTATCTCTCAGAGAATGGATATGGGAAGTGGTGGATTCGTCCTTCTGCTCTCTGAGAGTAGGTGGTGTGGGTGGGGTATATATAGCCTTCACAAAAGTTCTAGTCGTTACACACATTTATGCACAACTCGGTGAGATCGAAAGAAAATCTCGGAGGCATCGACTAGTACAAAAGATTCGATCATTTGATTTTTCGGTGGGATGGGATGAATCCACTTGGTGGGAACAATTTGTGATGACCTAATCAGTTTCCTCATCTCGGTAATTCCAATCAATTTCAAATATTCCAAAATGAAATCAGTGGGTTACAAAGAGTTGGAACTTGCACTTCGGTGGGAATGAATGCCATCTCGATGAAACCGAGTTTCTAGGGCTTAGGAAATGGATGTGTCTGGTGTATATCATTAGGTACGAGTGTATCTATTTTGGCGGGATTGAGATAAATTTTAGGGTTTTGGAGCAATATATTCAAGCAATTGAGTAGATCAAAACCCTGTGCCCTTTTAATAGTATTGGATTTCCTATGGACTCAATTTGTTCTTGAATCACTTAAGAAAAAGTACATAGTCTTGACGCTTTTGACAATGCTTGTCCTTTGTACCTTGAGGGGTCCACATCTCCATCCATCTACTTGCCTAAGTTGAATTTTACCAAAGGTATACTTGAGGAAACCATTAGTCCAACAAAATGTGTGTTGGCATGAATTACCAAGACCACCAAGAGAGCAAGTGTGATTCAAGTCTCCTCCTTTTTTGCTAATTTATGACAACATATATCAAAGCTTCAAATGAAGAAATATAATAGGAATGCATTAAAGATTTGAAATATATGTAACATGCATAACCCCCCTAAATGTGCAAGTTTTTAAGGATAGATCCCTTAGAATGCAAGTGCACAAATGATTAGAAGTAATTATCATGTCACATGTATTCTAGCCATATGCATCAGAGAAAAAGATATGAGTGGAGACCTTCATTAAGAATACTTGCAAATAAATATGTGCAATAATGAAATTTTCATCGTGCACATGAGTATGATGCATATATTTACCTTATGGCCCTTGAGCATTATAGCTGAAGAAGTAAAGTTGTGAAAACATGGTTAGATAACACAAGACTCTCTCTTCAGGAAAACACAGGAGCATCAAGGTTACAAGAGTGGGATGACATGTAAAAGGATTAGTATCACTAGGTGAGTACTTCCTTGAAAACTGACATGTCCCCAAAAATCTGAAAGATTTGTAGTAATTGTTTAAGGATTGTTCTCTCCTAAGCATAAAACTTCCTGTCCCCCTAAATCTGAAATAGTAGATATTTGGAGTAGGTAGAGTGAGATAAAAATCATCTCAAAATATGCATCTCCTCACTTAGAAACATACAGTTCTCTCTCTCTCCTCTTATAGTTGTGCATTTTGATGTTTTGATCTCTCTCCTGTATATAGTTGTTTAATCTTAAGCTTTGATATCTCTCCCCCTTTGTCATCAATTTTAGGGTCATATCAAGGTCATTTGCAAGGTATGGTCCTTTGGAAGCATAGAAGGGAGAAGTTGTAATGGAGTAGAGGGGAAATAATCATTGAGTGGATCTAGAAGTAAATAGCAGATACAATTTTGATAGCAGATTCTTGGTGTAGTGAAAACGGTGTATCCGAGTAGGATTAATAGGTGAATCCGAGATAACAAATGTCACTAGTTAATCACATAACTGTGTCCGAGAAGGTTTACGTTTGTTGGTTACATGAACATGTAAGTAATGTGAATTGTGGTCTCGATGGCACTGTCGTGGGGATGTCACGACAAGTGTCCTCATAGGAAAACTTAGTTGCAAGACCATAGCGGTTGTGCGAAGCCTTGGATGGGGTTGATCAACACGAGAGAGACAACTTACCCAGGTTCGGCCCCTCTGGTGAGGTATAAGCCTACTCCTGCTCTGTGTTTTGCTTAATTATGGAAAGATCTCTATTACAAGGGTTGCTTTCGCTACCTAGGTCTCGAGGGTTCTAACTTGGATCTATCCCTTTGGATGACTCAGGGGTGGCCCTTATATAGCAAGTCAAGCCTATAGGGTTACAATGAATCTGGGTTGTGTCCGTTTCCCTTTTTTTGATCGAAGTGGGTCTCCTAAGTCAACATATTCCCTAAGCCAGCTAGGGGCTATTTTTGCTCAGCCAACCTACAGTCAAGCCGATCTAGAGACCCTGTAAGCTCCTTCTGAACCTTCCTAGTGTAAATGTGGGTTCTTGCTCCTCATGGGCTGGCTTATGCCCAGGCCCATGCACCGTGAGGTGGCCTAGGCTTGCCGGCTTATGCCAGGGGTGATATCCCCAACATTAGGCCCCAGATTACCTTGGATGTGTCCATGATAATCTTATCTCTTTTACACTTGAATTTTTGCACGTATTTCCTAGCTCTTCGCGTAGTGATACATTATAGGGTCATAACAAATCATGTGTATGGTCTGGGACATAGATATCCATATCCCTACAAATCTGGGATATCCCTTTTTATCGAGCTAATCCCTCGGGTTTCACGCCCTTCCCTTATAAATAGGTGAGGGTGAGCCCGAGGTCATTTCTTCTCATTCGCCTGCACTTATTCTTCTTCTTCACGAGCGTCTTGCAAGCTTCGCGCCCCCCATGCTGCCGAACTAGACTCGCCACCATCCTCGCCATTGGAGATCGCTCGGTGAAGCCGGAGCTTGCCCTCAACTGCATGCTTGTCCATCGTCGCCGCCTTCGGATCTGTAAGCCCTCCAAACTCCTATGGTCACCACATTAGGTTTTGGCGTTCATCACCATTCCTCGAGTTCTTCGAGTTCTTTGGAAAACATAGATTATAGTTCTTTTCTTTAGTTTAGATCTTTCCAAGATTGTTGTGTAGATACGAACAAGCTCCCCATTATTTGTGGATGT
Source organism: Hordeum marinum (assembly GCA_022496015.1). NCBI lineage: Eukaryota > Viridiplantae > Streptophyta > Magnoliopsida > Poales > Poaceae > Hordeum > Hordeum marinum. The sequence goes on from JAAAWK010000907.1 coordinate 82,513, forward strand.
AGATCCTCTTTGTCGTAGATGAGAGTACTCATTGCTTCTGCACTTTTAGGTCCTAACTGCAATTTTCAAATATTTTTTGAACATTTTCTCAGATTCGTAATCTCGTCACATCTTAACCAAATAGTGTTTGTCCCTTATGACCCGACATTTAGCGACCTGTAGTATTGGTTGTGACCCGGCACTACTTTCAAGAGAAGTGGGCTTAGGTTCTTTCGGTAGCTGTGTACCTTGTGAACCACCCATGAAAACAGCTGGCTTGCTTTTTTGATGTTAATCCGATGAGACGGTTTATCTATATTGTAGTCACAAACCATGTCACTCTGACCCGCGATAGCTCATGCCAGCTCGTTTTGTTTAGCTTATCCTTGTAGTGTTGCTGGATTATGCATCAGAAAACCATGGCTTCCAAGGGAAAGAAAACCAATGAACTATCTGGTAAACTATCCTTACGTCAGCAAAAACAAGTGAATTTGGCTAAGTCCCAAATGACCAAGCATTGACTTGAATAGTTGGAACAAGCCAGCCTCTTGCCTGCTCAAGACCACATAGAGTGGAGACCTATAAAACATGAGATTTAGCCACAACCTGAACAAGGAGAAGTGGTTGTCTTTGCATCTCATCTGGCCCGAGGTTTCAGACCACCGGGTTCCAAATTTTTTAGACATTTTGCATCACTACAACCTGCATCCTTAGGACATAGGATTGATACTTGTGATCTACATTGGTTTTTTCGTGAAGAGGAATGGGTTATCGCAATACAATGTGGGTAAGTACTTCCCTCAGTTATGAAACCAAGGTTTATCGAACCAATAGGAATACCAATCCTCAATTGTCTTCAGCGGCTGCACACAAAAAAACAAACAACTTGCACCCAACGCGGGCAAGAGGGTTGTCAATCCCCTTGATATTGTTATTTGCAAGCAAGTGAGTTGTGTAGATAATTCTAAATTGCAAAATAAAATAAAATAAAACAATTAACAACAAGGTAAGGATAGCATTTGTGAATATATAAGTGAATAGACCCGGGGGGCGTAGAGTTCTCTAGTAGCGTCTCTCGTAGAAATAGCATACAGTGGGTAAACAAATTACTGTTGGGCAATTGAGAGAAAAGCGAATAGTTATGTGATTTTCACAGAAATGATCATGTGTATATAGGCATCACATCCATAAGTAAATAGTCTGACTCATGCCTGCACCTACTACTATTACCCCATGATAATCCACAAGAATAGGGGATCGCAACATTTTTCGAGGGTAGAGTATTCAACCCAAATTTATTGATTCAAAACAAGGGGAGCCAAAGAATATTCTCGAGTATTCGCAGATGATTTGTCAATTCAACCACACCTGAAAGACTTAATATATGTAGTAAAGTATTCAGTAGCAAAGTAGTATGCAAGTAACGGTAATGGTAGAAAAAGTAAAAGTAGCAGTTTTATAGTGATTGTAACAATAGCAACGGAGAAGTAACTTAGCAAGGATCAATATGTAGAAAGCTCGTAGTCAATGGATCGGTGACGGATAATTATGTCAGATGGCATTCATCATGCAACAGTTATAACATAGGGTGACACAGAACTAGCTCCAATTAATCAATGTCATGTAGGCATGTATTCCATATATAGTCATACTTGCTTATGGAAAGAACTTGCATGACATCTTTTGTCCTACCCTCCTGTGGTAGCGGGGTCCTAATGGAAACTAAGGGATATTAAGGCCTCCTTTTAATAGAGAACCTGACCAAAGAATTAGCATTTAGTGAATACATGAACTCCTCAAACTACGGTAATCACCGGAAAGATTCCCAGGTATTGTCACCCTGGGGGATGCGGATCATAAATCGTAATAGGTGTCTACAACTTGCAAGATAGGATCAAAAACACATATATATTCATGAAAACATAATAGGTTCAGATCTAAAATCATGACGCTCGGGCCCTAGTGACAAGCATTAAGCATAGCAAAGTCATAGCAACATCAATCTCGAAACATAGTGGATACTAGGGATCAAACCCTAACAAAACTAACTCGATTACATGATAAATCTCATCTAGCCCATCACCGTCCAGCAAGCCTATGATGGGATTACTCACGAACGGCGGAGAGCATCATGGAATTGGTGATGAAGGATGGTTGGTGATGACGATGGCTTCGATTTCTCCTCTCTGTAGCCCAAAATGGACTCCAAATCTGGTCTCCCGAGGAAGAACAGGAGGTGGCGGTGGCTCCGTATCGTGAAACGCGATGAACTCTTCTCTCCGTGTTTTTCTCCGCAAATAGGGTTATATGGAGTTGGAGAGGAGGTCGGAGGAGCCACAAGGGCCCCACAAGCCTGCTAGGCATGGCCAGGGGGCTGGCCACGCATAGCAAGCTTGTGGCCTGTAGGTGGCCCCCCTCTGGTTAATTCTTGCGCCAGTATTTTTTTATTAAATCCAAAAATATTCTCCATAAATTTTTAGGACAATCCGAGAAATTTTCTTTCTGCACAAAAAGAACACCAAGGCAATTTTGTTGAAAACAACGTCAATTCAGGTTAGTTCCATTCAAATCATGCAAATTAGAGTCGAAAACAAGGGAAAAAGAGTTTGGAAAAGTGGATATGATGGAGACGTATCACCCCACTCATCGACCACTATCCAACATGCATCTAGAGTATTAAGTAAAACCGAGTAATGCTTGAAGAAGGATGACATGATGTAGAACAAAGTAAACTCAATCAATATGAATAAACCCCATCATTTTATCCTTACTAGCAGCAAAACAAAGACGCAACTTGTCCCCTTCTGTCGCTGGGACATAGAAACTCGTTAGGTTGAACCTACTACGATGCATCAATCCCATCGAAGAAATATCAATCTAGTTAGCCAAACAATGTCAATAGATTGGAGAGCATTACGAAGCTATGATGGTCATGCAAATAAGAATCTTAGTATTCAGGTTTGACTCAAATACTTTTCATGAATAATCTGAACATAAACTCACAATTCATTGGATACCACCAAACACACCATACAAAGGGATTACATCGGATAGATCAACGCAAAGATGCGATGAATATTGTATTGGAGATCGAGAGAGAGAGAGAGAGATTGTCATCTAGGTACTACCTACGGACCCGTAGGTCTATGGTTAACTCCTCACACATCATGGTGAGGGCAGCAAGGTTGATGAAGAGGCCCTCCATGATAAATCTTCCCTCCGGCACGGTGTCGGAATGGTGGTGTAGATGGCGTCCTGTCGGAACAGGGACTTGTGGTGGTGGAAAAAGTGTTTCGGGAGATCTCGTAGGGTTTTTGGAATATATGTGAATTTTTAGGCCAGAGAGGGGTGTTGGGAGGCACACGAGGGAGGCACAAGCCATTAGGGTGCCCCCCTGGTGGCACGGCCTGTTGGCTTGTGAGCCCCTCGTGGCTCTCCCGACCTCCTCCCAAAGGTTCTAGGTCTTCTTTTGGTCCAGGAAAAATCATCAAAAATTTCATGGCAATGGGACTTCGTTTCGTAAAAATCATAAACACGCGGAAAACAACAAATAGCACTGGGCATCGGTCAATAGGTTAGTGCTCAAAATTACTATAAATTGGTAAAGAAATGCCCAAAAAGAATCCTAGAATGATAATATATTAGCATGGAGCAATCAAAAATTATAGATACGTTGGAGACATATCAAGGACCCAACTCCATTCTGAACCTGAGAAACTTCCAGACCTTCTGCGAGGTCTACATGCAAATGGATCCAACCGTGGATCTGTTTCTAGAGTTCTTTTATGGTAACAAGTAAACTGAGTGCAGCAATGGACCTCCCGTTGAATGCAGGGATGTAACCATCCAGAAACGAAAAGATTGCATCTTTCCCAATATGAAGTTGGCAAGTCATCCAAAACGGTGGCACAAGACATTCTTTTACTGCAAGGAGACTTATCCCGAAGGATAGTCTCCTCTACCGAGTTACCGCGACAATCGGCTCGTTTAGAAGAAAAAAACTTCGTGATTTCGCGGCTCTGGCAGAGAGGGAAAAATTCAAGCCACTGTTTGCGCGCATGAATGCTGTTATTGCTCATGGCTTGACGGGTATTGACAGTGGGCGCGCGAGGTTAATGCGGCAGAGCCCTCTAATGGCGCATAGAAACCTTTGAAATGGTCCAACACTCCTATCATCTTTGACGCCGAGGATCACCCTGATCGCATAACTGCGATCGGCTGCTTGCCGTTGTTGCTCTTGCCAACAATCTGCAACCTCAAGGTGAAGAAGATGTTAGTTGACAGTACGGCCAGCCTGAACCTGACCTCGCCCGAAGTCATTCAGAGGCTGCAGATTCCTGACGAAGATCTCGAGCCGACAGGTTCTTTCCAGGGGGTCAATTCGGGAAGGACTTAGCCGAAAGGCGAGGTCATGCTGCCGGTGACGTTTGGTAGCGATATCAATTTCAGAACAGAGAAGATCGTTTTTGACACCACCAAGATCTCATTGCCATACAACAACATTCTTGGCCGCCCGACACCGGCCAAGTTCATGGCGGCCACTCACTTCACTTACAATGTGCTGAAGATGCCCGGGCCAATGAGCGTCATCACCATTAACTCCGACAAGAAAAGCGCACTTAGCTGCGCTGACCAACTCTACCGAGGGGCAGCTGCAGCACCTGCCACCAAAGCACTTGCTCCTGCTACTGAAGCTCCCGGGGAAAATAAGACCGGCAACATCTCTAGCGCACATTCCGGCAAGCGCGCCCCCTCGGGGTGCTGCGCTCCCATTGATGATGTGCTAGAGAGATCCACCGGCAAGAGCAAGAAGGCCAAGGCAGCTCCACCACAGACCAAGAAGGTTCCCTCCAAGGAGGATGGCACGGGGGGAACTTTCACCATAAGTTCCACCCTCGATGACAAATAGGAAAGCATGCTAGTTGCCTTCCTGCGGGCGAATGTCGATGTGTTTGCATGGCAACCATCTCATATCCCAAGCGTTCCCAGGAAGGTGATTGGGCACCACCTCGCCGTTTGTCCACATGCGCAGCCTGCCAAGCAGAAGGTTCGAAAGCAAGCTTCGGAGCGGCAACAGTTTATTGCTCAAGAAATCAAGAATTTAGAAGCGGCTGGCCTGATCAGAGGAGTAGTCCATCCTACCTGGTTGGCCAATCCAGTCATAGTGCGCAAAGCGAATGGGAAGTGGAGGCTATGCATTGATTTGACACACATCAACAAGGCCTGCCCCAAAGATCCTTTTCCCTCGCCACGCATCAACCAGATTGTGGACTCAATTGCCTGCTGTGACTTCTTGTCTTTCCTTGACACCTATTCAGGCCATCATCAGATTTTCATGGCCAAGGAAGATGAGGAGAAGACCACATCTATCACCCAATGTGGTACGTATTGCTTTCTACGTATGCCTTTCGGGTTGAAAAGTGTTGGTTCTACCTTTGCAAGAACGATCTAGATTGGTTTTGAGCCCCAACAACATAGAAATATGGAAGCTTACATGGACGATATAGTGGTCAAAACCAAGGAGAAGGCCACACTCATATCATACCTAGAAGAAACATTTGCAAATCTGCGCAAGATCAACATGAAGCTCAACCCCGAGAAATGTGTGTTTGGCGGCCCATCTGAGAAGCTTCTTAGGTTCTTTGTATCTCAACAAGGAATCGAAGAAAATACCGACAAGATCAAAGAAATTGAGCAAATTGAGGCAACAAGACGAGTCAAGGACGTGCGATGCCTTGCTGGCTGTGTTGCTGCTCTGAGTAGGTTCATCTCAAAATCTGCTGAGCGTGCCCTGCCCTTTTTCAAAATCTTGATGAAGGCAGGTCCAATGAAATAGACTCCGGAAGTGGAGGTGCCACTTCTGGATTTGAAGAAGTACCTTTCCTCTCCGCCAGTCCTAGTCGCACCAAAACCACAAGAGTCGTTGCCACTGTATATGGCGGCAACAAATAAAGTGGTGAGTGTTGCACTGGTGGCTGAAAGAGAAGTTGACGAAGAAGCGGCAACAATGACAGGACCGCCGTGCGATGAACCGAGATAGTCTCCAGCAGGGTCTGGTGTGGGCAAAGAAGGATTTGCGCAGTTGAAGGAGATAGTCCAGAATAAGAAAGTATTGTAGCGACCAGTCTATTTTGTCAGCTCCTTCTTGCAGGGGGCTAGATCAAGGTATTCTGGCATGCAAAAATTGCTCTTCGGCCTTCTTATGGCCTCGAGAAGGCTGCGCCATTACTTCCAAGCACATGAGATCACCGTTGTCACCCACTTCCCATTACATCGTATATTGGGGAACCTAGAAGCTATCGACAGGATTGTGGAGTGGGCCCTAGAACAATCAAGCTTTGGTCTTAAGTTTGAAATCACTTCCACCATTCAGAGTAGGGCCTTGGCGGAGTTCATTGCAGAATGGACCCCAATGCCCGATGAAGATATTCCACAGTCAACTCTCCCCGGCAAGGAGACTGATCAAGAATGGATCATGTATTTTGATGGAGTTTTCTCGCTGCAAGGCACTGGTGCCGGAGTGCTGCTTGTCGCACTCACTAAAGAGCACCTCAGATATGTGGTACAGCTGCACTTTCCCTGGGAGAGATCAACGAACAACACTATTGAGTATGAAGGGCTGCTTGCCAGTCTCAGGATCACGGCGGACCTTGAGATCAAGAAACTTATTGTCAGGGGTGATTCTCAACTTGTCGTCAGGCAAGTGAACAAAGATTTCAAAGCCTGTTGATGGAAGCCTATGTAGATGAAGTGAGGAAGTTGGAAGAACGTTTTGACGGCCTGCAAATGGAGCATGTTCCACGTGCACAGAACAGCGTTGCCGATGGCCTGCCAAAGTGTGTTGCCCTTAAGTTACCTGTGGAACCAGGAACTTTCGTGCTCCAACTAACTCAACCCTCCGTGACACCATCAACTGGACAAGAGGGGAATGATGGAATGGATACCGATGAGTGGCGTCCCAAAAAAATTTGCCGGAGGGAGCATGGCAAAAAAAGACAAGTTGCAAAAAACCCAAATGAATCCTTGCAGCAAAATTATTTTCCTTCTTCGACTTCTGTACGGAAAGCCTGCATGCACGGGAACCTTGCCACATCTGGCTACGCCCTCACCATGTTCGGGGCCGCTCAATGGCTTATGTGGCCGCGCTTGCGCTCCTTGTTTCGTTTCGAGTCCACTCAATGACTCAAGTGACAGCGCTTGCGCCCTTATTCTGTTTCGAGTGAGGCCCACACCTTGAACGACTGTACCAAGGACGCCGAGGTATCTTGTCGGCAGTAGCACTGCCAGCAGGATGCGACGGACCTGTTCCTCGAAGCACTCGCGATAGGGTTACGCGTGCCGGCAAGATTTTTTCCAAGAAAGCATAGGGAAAGTTCCACATACAAAAAAGGTCTAACAAGGAAGATAATACGCATTCATTAAAAATGGGGTGAAATTTACATAAGATATCCCGTTTTTCTAAGTACATCTTTATTTGACTTTCTCCCCTAGGGGAGATTACAAGAAGAAAAAGATGGAAAGGAGAGGTGGGATACAAGAAGAAAAAGATGGCGAACGGCCCCCGGCAGAAGCCCGGCCTGACCCCTCTGGACCAGTACTGCGCGGAGGAGCACGGCTGCCAGATGGGCAGGCAAGAGCTTGGTCCCTCCTAGACCAACATTGCACCGAGGAGAGGGCTAGAGCAGGCGGAAAGGGGGATCGGCACCAGAAGCCAAAGTCCACGGGCCTGTGGGAAGACCCAGCTAGAAGATGAGGCAGCGCTCGGGACTAAAGCACCCATCAAGAACATCTTGCCGGGAGGGGGAGAGGCGTGAGGCTGACGATGATGGTGTGACCAGTGGTCAGTCCGAGCTCGAATCCTCGGGCTTCGACTTGACCGCTCAAAGACTGGACTCATCATCGTTGTCTTCGTCGTTGTCCTCCCCATTACTCTCGCCAGAGGATAGGCTTTCGGCGCTGCTCGAGCTCTCTTCACAGCAACTACGACGGACGCCAGAGCGCCCATAAATCTTGATGGAGAGCATATTGGCCTCCGTCATTTTGAAGCGAAGGACATGCCCCACCTGGAGGTTGTGGGCGCGGACGAAGGTCTTCCAGGCATGCCTGAGGAACATGAGTGGTTTGCTGGGTAATCGACATTTACCCGCGTCGTGCCCTTACAACAACCAGCCAGCCGCAGCCACAGGACAAGCGGCTTGTCGCCCTCCATTGCCCTGGCGAAGAAGCGAGGAAGGCACAGATGGCTCCGGAGGGGACAGCCAGCTCGAGGATGAAGTCCAGCACCGTCCCCTCGACATGGGTCTCCTCAATGGAGAGGCCTGGCATCGGAGTAGGAGATGGAGCGACACTCCGCCTCCCCCGGCCTTGGCCCCCACGGTGGCCGTGACCCCTCATGCCTCGTCCACCACGCGTGCTCGGGCTTCCCTCCGCCTCTGCGGCTGAAGCGGTGGCATGATCCAGACGAGAGCTTTTTCTTGAAGCTGAAGACGGTGGTCATCCGTGCCACCTTTTCAAGGCTGGGGGTGGGCACTGCTCAAAGATTATGGAGACATGGGAGAGCGAATGCTGGAGGTTTGCACTCGAAAAGGCAAGGTATGGAAGAAGGATGAATTAGCACTGCCCCCGCCACCCCTCTATTTATAGGGGGAAGTGTGAGGGTCGGCTCTCCTCCACTCCAAAGGACGTCGCCCACCTCCTCCAGTAGCCGCGCCCTCGATCATGGGGCAAACAACAACCGCCCCGCTGCTCCAATCCACGACGCTACAGTTGCTAATTTTCCCAGGGACTTCAAGTCACGGGCGCCCATTGCTGGCTCCTCGCCATGCATGCGGCGTGCGTGGTGGAAACAACCTAACGCCATAATTAAAAACTTGAAGGCTGCACTACGCACATATCCCACGTCCTGCATTCAATGGGTGTCGTGAGGAAGCGCAACAAGCCAATGATCACAACCACAAGGCTCTGCCACACTTACCTGTGAACTAATTGGGCCTAGCCCAACAGCGTCTCGCGATGTGTGTGGCCCAGGCCCGGGAGCTCCTCTCGGTGCACTAGAGTTTTGGGCTCTCCAATGCCCCTTACTCGGGCATGGGCAATAGTAGCCATCCTGGCGGCCAGGCCTGGCAGGGACTTGCCAGATACCAGCACAGGAAAATCAAGATCACCGGTAAGGCCTTGTACACCCCGTGTACGCACTGTATGCCATTGTTGGGATCCCCTTGGAGTATAAAAGGAGGCATAGGGCGATACGGTAGAGGGAGTTTTGGGACTTTTGGACCTTTGAACCCTTGGGGTTTTGCACTTGCAGTGGCCCTCTAGCGCACACGCATGGCAATTGGCTCACAGCATCCCTGTAGCAAGAACCCTAAGAACACTCTCAATACTGGTAAGGAGGAGTAGGGTTTTACGCATCCAAGCGGCCCGAACCTAGGTAAAGATCCCCGCGTGCTTTCCATCAGACCGGATCTTCACGCAATCCCCCCCCCCCTCGCCGCCGAACCGAAAGGGGTCCCCATGACCCCATAGGTGTTCATTCTCCATGACACTAGGGATGTGCAATGGGGAGTGTGTCCCTATTTCTATGGACAAGAAGATTCTGGCAGTTCGGACTGAGACCGAGCTGGATTTTCAACCTTATGTGTCTTCACGACATATTTCATAGTTGGCTGATCATCATTGTAATGGAATTTGGCCGCCAGGGCCAATGCATGTTCCTCAGTTCGGAGGGGATGCTCTGTGTTGTCGTTGACGGTAATGACCCCCTTGGGCTCGGGCATCTTGAGCTTGAGGTATGCGTAGTGTAGGACGGCGTTGAAACGAGCGAACGTTGTGCGGCCCAGCAGGGCATGATAACCGATATGGAAAGGGACGGTATCAAAGATCAAGTCCTCGCTGTGGAAGTTGTCGGGCAAACCGAACGCTACTTCCAGGCTCACAGAGCCCATGCACCGGGCTTCGACGCCTGGGATCTATACCCATCTTTTGTACCGTGTCTGAGTAAATCAGATTGAGGCTACTTCCTCCGTCCATTAGGACTTTAGTGAGGTGATACCCATCGATAATGGGTTCTATGACGAGGGTCGCTGAACCCCCCATGATGGATACTAGTCGGATGGTCTCGTCGATCAAATGTGATTGGGTACACCGACCATGGGTTATACTTTGGGGCTACAGACTCTACCGTGTAGACCTCTCGAAGGGTGTGCTTCCTCTACTTTTTGGGTATGTGAGTGGCGTATATCATGTTCATAGTCTTTACCTCTAGAGGGAACTGCTTCTGTCCTCCATTGTTCGCACCGCGAGGCTCGTCATCGTCCTTGCTGCGTGGGCCCTTGCCTTGCTCCTCGGTTGCGAGTTTACCAGCTTGTTTGAACACCCCAATAGTTACGGTTGGTGTGGGTGGTGGGCTTGTCTTGAGTGCCATGAATCTTGCAGGGCCTCTCCATATTTTTTTCTAGCAGGGTAGGTCCATCACGACTTCCTTTAGAAGGCTTCTTCCGATTCCCGGATCGGGGGTTGCGGATACCGGCGTTAACAGTCGTGTCATCGGCATCACCATTGTTGTGTCGGCGTTTACTTTTGTTTTGTTGTTGTTTACCATTTCCATCCCAAACTTCAGAGGTGCCAGGGTCTTCAGGGTTGTGGCTTCGTCTAGCTAGCAAGTTATCCTCGCCCAAGCAAAAGCGGGTCATGAGTTATGTGATAGCGGACATGGTCCTAGGCTTGTCCTGGCAGTGCTGGCGAGCCAGCCATTCGTCCTGAATATTGTGTCAGAAGGAGGCTATTGCCTCGGTGTCTGGGCAGTCGACAATCTGGTTCTTCTTGGTCAAGAACCGATTCTAGAATTGTGGAGCTGATTCACCTGCTTTTTGGACAACATTGCTTAGGTCGGAGGAGTCCAACGGTCGTACATAGGTGCCCTTCAAGTTAGATCGGAAAGTGTCCTCGAGATCCTCCCAACTTTTGATATAATTTTTGGGGAGGCTGTTTAACCAGTGCCGAGATGCCCCTTAAGTTTTTGGGCCAGATACTTGATGGTGTGGAGATCATCTCCTCGTGCATGTGAATGTGGAGGAGGAAATCCTCGATGCACACTACTGTGTCAGTTGTCCCATCGTACTGCTCTATGTTCACGGGTTTAAACCCTTCTAGGGACTTATGCTGCATCACCTCGTTGGTGAAGCACAATGGGTGGGAAGTGCCTCTGACCTGGGCTATGTTGTGCTGGTAGTCGGCGCCTGATCTGGCCCGGTTTTGTTCCCGGGCTCTGTTGTTGCGGTCGAGTCAAGGCTGGTATCCATCCAATCTGTCAGGGGAGTACCCTCTAGATCCGTAGATGGGTCTCGTGCGGCCTTTTCTATAACCCAGGTCATGTCGTATGTCATACATGTCCTCAGGCTCTATTGGCTCTTTTCCCCTTCTACGGGGTATCGCCGTCCTATAACCGGCGTCACCACCCGTCCTACCTCGTCTTCGGGGAGGTCGGTTCGGCTTGTTGTATGGAGTGTGCTTGGGAGACGGTGTATTAGGGACATCATCGTCGAACTCCGGCAGCAGCCGTTGGCGTGGATAGCTCTTGGGTTCCTCCAATAGACCGGTACCGTACCCTTCCTCGGTTGATAGGACCCTCGTCCATCAATCATAAAGGGTTTCCTGTTTGGCCTTAAGCTGCCGTTCTTTTGCCTTCAGGCTTCCGACAGTGGCTAGAAGTTGTTGCCTAAACCATTCCTGAAGCTCAAGGTTTTCGGGGATGGTGAAGTATTTGGCTTCGAGGTTGTCCTCCTCCTTGACAGGGGGGAGGTAGTTGTCATCCTCGGAATCATTTAGATTATCGGGGTCGCGCTGATCTTCCGGCCTCTCCTGGTCCTCTAGCGGCTGCTCGGAGATATCGGGATCACCGAGGTCTTTCGGAGTATTGTTTTCTTCGGTTCTAGCACTGGCTTCCCTTCCCTTTTTTGCCTTTGATCGTTTGCGCAGTTTCCGGCGCCTTCACGGTGCTTCACCCGATTTATCGCCATTGTTTTCGGAGGTGTGCTCTCCCTTATCGGCTGGAGTATCCACCATGTAGATGCCGTAGCTGGAGGTAGCAGTCCATCGCCTGGTGTTGATGGGGGTGGGAGCGCAATCCTCTTCATCCATGTCTTCTGCCTCCTCAGAGGCGTAGTCCAACATATCAGCTAAGTCTTCGATAGTGGCTACTAAGTGGGTGGTGGGTGGGATGAAAACTCCCTCTTCACCCGCCTCAAGAGCGATCTGAGCATGGATTGGGGTTGGGTCGTTAGTGATTTTGATCGATAGGATCCGATCTAGAGCCTCGTTGAGTGTCTAGACCTTGATTGGGTCAATCTGCTCAGAGCTTTCAGAGTTGACCTGCGATGCATCCGCACAAGGAGTGTATTTGGCAGGAGCCGTCCCCGACCATCTGATACTATTACCAGATACGGACTAAAAGCCAGATCATCGTCGGGGTTAGTCTCGTGGGTGGGTCAAGAGCAAAATCCGAAGTCAAGGCCTCGAAGTCCTCGGGCGCCTCAGATGAGATTGCGAGCCCAATGACCAAAAGATTGCCCCAAGAGTCTACGGAGAACTCTAGGTTCCCAATCTGACCTCTAGATCAGGGGCGAAAGTCCTGACCCAGCCAAGACGATCGATCGGGTTGGTGTGCCGCATGACGCTACTGAAAGCAAAGATATGTCCAGGGACAAAGGAGTCCATGTTGCGGACTTCCTCGCTAATGACTAAGAGAGCCATTGATTCCTTTGGCGATCACAGCGGAACTCTCAATGAAAGCACCAATGTTGGTCTCAAAGTCAGCGGATCTCTGGTAGGGGGTCCCGAGCTACGAGTCTAGGATTGATAGTAACAGGGGACGAAGGAGATGATGTTGACCCAGGTTCGGGCCCTCCTATGGAGGTAAAACCCTACGTCCTGCTCGATTATATTGATGTGTATGGAGGTTACACAGTTGATCTACCTCGAGATCAGATACCTACAACCCTAGATGAGTTTCTCTAGTGTACAATCTAAAACCCTCCCGACTTATATAGACACTAGGGGGGTACCTAGGGTTACATATGATAGGTCTCCTGCTGGGGATGGAGATGCCGATTTCCTCATCTTGACATGGTAGTGCACGATGTGCCTTTGAGCCTTCGTCTATATACACGGGGTCGTGGCGCATCCGTACCTTCCTTCGATAGTTAGAGAGCGACCCACCAAGCCGGCCTATTAGGAGATAGGCCAGCAGCCCGAGGACCCCTTAGTCCAGGACTCCCTCAATAGGGTGATGTAGTTCTTTGGTTAACATCATATTTAGAAAGCATCTTACGGAAAGCACCATGAATAAATTCTAAACCACCATCAGTCATTAGATATCTAGGGACTCCAAACCTCGGAAAAATAACTTCTGTAAGCATTCTAATGGAAGTATCATGATCAACACTACTAGTTGGAATAGCTTCTACCCACTTACTGACATAATCAACAGCAACAAAAATAGGTGTGTACACATTAGAGGAAGGAAAAGGTCCCATATAATCAAAACCCCAAACATCAAATGGTTCAACAACAAGTGAATAGTTCATAGGCATTTCTTGACGCTTATCGATATTACCAATTCTTTGACATTCATCACAAGACATGACAAACATACAACCATCGTTGAAGAGAGTAGGCCGATAAAACCAGATTGTAATAACTTATGAGTAGTTTTATCTCCAGCACAATGTCCTCCATAAGCTTCGGAATGACATTTCCGTAAGATTTGTTCCTGTTCATGATCTGGTACACAACGTCTAATAATACCATCTACTCCTTCTTTATAAAGAAGTGGGTCATCCCAAAAGTAATGTCTTAAGTCATAGAAGATTTTTTTTCTTTTGTTCGTATGTGAAACTAGGTGGGATATATTTAGCAACAATGTAATTAGCATAATCAACATACCATGGAGTGTTTTGAGAGACATCTATTGCATATAGTTGTTCATCAGGAAATCTATCATCAATAGGTAGTAGGTCAAAAAGAATATTTTCTAACCTAGACAAGTTATCAGCTACGGGGTTCTTAGTTCCCTTCCTATCAACGATATGTAAATCAAATTCCTGAAGCAAGAGAACCCACCTAATGATTCTAGGTTTAGCATCTTTCTTTTCCATAAGATATTTTATAACACCATGATCAGTGTGAGCAATAACTTCGGAATCAACAATGTAAGGTCTGAATTTATCACAAGCAAACACAACTGCTAAGAATTCTTTTTCAGTAGTGGCATCATTTCTTTGGGCACTCTCTAGAGTTTTCTTGGCATAATGGATAACATTTATTTTCCTATCAACTCTTTGTCCTAAAATAGTACCAACAGTATAATCACTAGCATCATCCATAATTTCAAAAGGCAAGTTCCAATCATGTGGTTGAACAATAGGTGTAGCGGTTAAGGATTTCTTTACTGTTTCAAAGGCTTCCATGCAATCATCATAAAAACAAAGGGAATATCCTTTTGTAAAATATTAGTAAGAGGCCTAGAAATTTTTGATAAATCTTTAATAAACCTCCTATAGAAACCAGCGTGACCAAGGAAACTTCGAATACCTTTGATATATTTAGGACATGGCATTTTCTCAATTGCATCAACTTTAGCTTGATCCACCTCAATACCTCGTTCGGAGATCTTATGCCCCAAGACAATACCTTCATTAACCATAAAGTGGCACTTCTCCCAATTCAAGACGAGATTAGTTTGTTCAAAACTTTGCAAAACCCGATCAAGGTTGCTTAAGCAATCATCAAAAGAAGTTCCGTAAATGGAAAAATCATCCATGAAAACCTCCACAACGTTTTCAGAAAAATCAAAGAATATAGTAGTCATACATGTTTTAAAGGTAGTAGGTGCATTGCATAAACCAAAAAGCATACGTCTATAAGCATAGGTTCCAAAAGGACAAGTAAAAGTGGTTTTGTCTTGATCAGATTGTGACATGGGTATTTGAGAGAAACCAAAATATCCATCTAGGAAGCAAAAGTGTGTGTTCTTAGATAATCTTTCAATCGTTTGATCAATAAAAGCCAAGGGGTAATGATCTTTTCTAGTGGCTTTGTTTAATTATCTAAAATCAATTACCATCCTATAGCCAGTAACAATCCTTTGTGGAATAGGCTCAATTTTACCATTAGGAACAACAGTGATACCTCCTTTCTTAGGGACACGATGAACAAGACTCGCCATCTACTATCAGCTATAGGATAGATTATACCTACTTCCATGAGCTTTAATATTTCAGTTCTTAAGACTTCTTTCATCTTGGGATTGAATCATCGTTGATGATCGACAACGGGTTTAGCATTAGGTTCCATATTAATCTTGTGCTGACATAGAGTGGGACTAATGACCTTAATATCATCAAGAGTATATCCAATAGTAGCCTGGTGCTTCCTCAGAATTTTCAATAATCTGTCTTCTTCATGTTCTAAAAAGTTAGCACTAATAATAACATGATATATCCTTTTCTCATCAATATAAGCATATTTCAAGGTGTGAGGCAATTGTTTTAGTTCAAACACGAGATCACCTTTAGGTGGAGGAGGACCTCCAAGAGTTTCAATAGGCAATTTGTGTTTCAGTAGAGGTTGTTGCTCAAACAAGATTTTATCTATTTCATTTCTTTCACGAAAGTGCATATCATTTGCATGGTCTAGCAAATATTGTTCTAGTGGATCGGTAGGAGGAACGGAAATAGAAGTAAGACCAATTATTTCATCCTTATTAGGTAATTCTCTATCACGATGTTGTCTACTAAAATTGGAAAAATTAAACTCATGAGACACATCACCAAACTCAACACTGACAGTTTCCTTTTTGCAATCTATCTTAGCATTAACAGTGTTAAAGAAAGGTCTACCAAAGATAATGGGACAAAAGTCATATTGTGGGGAACCAAGAACTAGAAAATCTATAGGATATTTTATTTTCCCACACAATACTTCAACAACTCTAACAATCCCAAGTGGTGTGGTGGTGTCTCTATTAGCAAGTTTAATAGTAACATCAATATCTTCTATTTCAGCAAGTGCTATCTCATTCATAATTTCATGATATAAGGTGAAAGGAATAGCACTCATGCTAGCACCTAAATCACATAATCCATGATAACAATGATCTCCTATTTTGACTAAGGCACCAAGCAAGCCAACTACAGGTCTATGTTTGTCTTTTTCATCGAGTTTAGCAATTCTAGCAGCTTCATCACAGAAGTAAATGACATCCCCATCAATATTTTCTACCAAGAGATCTTTAACCATAGCAACACTAGGTTCTACTTTAATTTTCTTAAAGGGCTTAGGTGTTCTAATATTGCTTTTGCGAATCACAGTTGATACCTTAGCATGTTCCTTTATCCTAACAGGAAAAGGTGGTTTCTCAATATAAGTAGTAGGCACAACTTGATCAACATTGTAAACGATAGTTTCTTCTTTAGATATGACCGGTTCTTTAATTTCTTCTTTAATAGGGAGTCATATTTAACCCACTTCTCTTTTGGGAAATCAACATGAGCAGCAAATGGTTCACAAAAAGAGGCTACTATCTCAGAGTCAAGCCCATATTTAGTGCTAAACCTGTGAAAGGCATCGGTATTCATAAAATATTTAACACAATCAAATTCAAGCTTTATACCTGACTCATTACCTTCGTCAAGTTGCCAACCTTCAGAGTTGCGTTTAATTCTTTCCAAGAGATCCCACTTGAATTCAATAGTCTTCTTCATAAAAGAACCAATACATGAAGTATCGAGCATGGTTTGATCATTATGAGAAAGCCGAGCATAAAAATTATGAATGATAACTTCTCTCGGGATGTCATCATTGGTGCATGAGTATAACATTGACTTAAGCCTCCCCCAAGATAGAGTGATACTTTATCCATCATGATGCCAAAAATTATAGATATACTTCCGATCACAATGAACTAGATGCATAGGATAAAACTTTCGGTGGAATTCCAATTTCAAACAATTCCAGTTCCATGATCCAATATCATCACATAGCCTATACCATGTCAATGCCTTTCCCTTCAAAGATAAAGGGAAAACCTTCTTCTTAACTGCATCTCCGGTTAAACCTCCCAGCTGAAATAGTCCACAAATTTCTTCCACATGGATTAGTTGCATATCAGGATGTTTAGTTCCATCTCCTGCATAAGGACTAGCTAGCAGTTGTTATAGCATACCCAAAGGAATTTCATAACCAATATTTTTAGTAGGTGTTGTAGGTTGAGGGGCAACTAATTGTGGTTCTAGTCAAGGTGAAGATACCTCGAACAAACCCCTCAGAGGATTACTTTCCATAGTAACAAGTGACAGTAAATTTCAGCACGTAGTTTAAATCTTTCCTTACCAAGAGCGCTTCACTCCCTGGCAATGGCGCCAGAAAAGAGTCTAGATGACCCACAAGTATAGGGGATCAATCGTCGTCCTTTCGATAAGTAAAAGTGTCGAACCCAACGAGGAGCGTAAGGATATGATAAACGGTTTTCAGCAAGGTAATTTCTGCAAGCACTGAAATTGTGAGTAGCAACTAGTTTGATAGCAAGGAAATTTGTAACGAGCATGAAACGGTAACAATAGGTATGGTGCAGCAAGGTAGCCCAATCCTTTTGTGGCAAAGGACAGCCCAAGAGTATCTCTTATGATGAGCAAAGTGTTCTTGAGGGTACACGGGAATTTCATCTATCCACTTTCGTCATGTTGGTTTGATTTGTGTTTGCTACTTTGATAATTTGATATGTGGGTGGACCAGTGCTAAGGTGTTGTTCTTACTTGAACTAATAACCTACTTATGATTAACCCCCTCGCAAGCATCCGCAACTATGATAAAAGTATCAAGGCAAAGTCTAACCATAGCATTAAACATGTGGACCCAAATCAGCCCCTTACGGAGTAGCACATAAACTAGGGGTTAAGTTTCTGTCAATCTCGCAACCCATCATCTAATAACTACTCTACATTGCATTCCCTTAGTCCCAAGTATGGTGAAGTGTCATGTAGTCAACATTCACATGACACCACTAAGGGAATCACAACATACATATCATCAAAATATCGAACACATATCAAATTCACATTAGTACTAGCAGCATGACTTCTCCCGTGATCTCAAGAACAGAAGTAACTACTCACAAATAATATGCATGCTCAAGATAAGAGGTGTATTGAATAGCAAAATGGATTTGAACATATAATCTTCCACCAAATAAACCACATAGTAATGAACTACACAAGGTAATCAGCACTACTAGTCACCCACAGGTACTAATCTGAGGTTCTGGTAAAAATATTGAACACAAGAGATGAACTAGGGTTTGAGAGGAGATGGTCCTATTGAAGATGTTGATGAATAATGGCCTTCCCAAGATGTGGGGGTTGTTGGTGATGACGGTGGCTTCGATTTCAACCTCCGGGAGGGAAGTTCCCTCGATGGAATCGCTCCACCAGAGGGCAAAATTGCTCCCGGCCAAGTTCCGCTTCGAGGCGGTGGCGCTTCATCCTGAAAGTACTCCTCTATTTTTTTCTAGGTTAATTGGGACTATATACCAGAAGATGGGCTCCGAAAGTGGGCCTGGGTGCCCACCCTCCACCAGGGCGCAGGCAGGCATGCCCTGGTGGAGGGTATCCACCTGGTGGCCCCCTTCGATAGTTCTTTGATCTAGAAATTCTTGTTTATTATAAAAATAATCATCATGAAATTTTAGCTTCATTGGAGTTGTGCAGAATAGGTATCTGTGACACGCTTTTTTAGGGTGCTGAATTCCAGTTGCCGGCATTCTCCCACTTGATATAAACCTCGCAAATTATGAGATAAAAGTCATTAGAATCACTCCCCAAAGCACTATTATGCATAAAATAATTGTAAATAACAATAGTAAAACATGATGCAAAATGGACGTATCATGTAGCCACCAAGTGTGGCTTTAGCTATCCATGACAACCTAGGACTTTACTTTATGCAATGTGTATTGATTGTATATATGTTTGTGTAGAAATCCATCTTTGAGTCTGAGACAAAAATTGGGCACTATCACAGGAGAATAGCAAGCATGACGAAGATGAAAAGTTGAGTCGGTCGACCAATGCTGCTGCCAAGCAGGCAACCATTGAACTTGAAAATCTTAAGAATAAAGCCACCCAAATGGAGGACATTCTGACATAGCAACCTGAGGCTGCTGAGGACAAGGTGAAGGAGCCTGAGTCCGGCTTAGTCTGGATGAACCATCTCACAAACGAGATATGCACCAAGATCTTCAGTAAGTACCCTTCGATGCAGCTGTTTTGCATTTCTGGTGACTGATATAGGCTTATATAATGTTGTAACAATCATACTCCTAATTGTAGAGCCACGGGATGGTGAGCAATGCAGAACACCTCCGAAAAATTGAAGTTTTTGTATGCCTTAATCAAACAGCTATATGTCAGAAGTTGTGAGGCCATCAATGTTGTAAGAGGATGGAAGCAACCACCAAACCAGCTCGCATAAGTAATAAGGGAGCTCTTTGTTGTGCCACCATGGATCCATATCCAAAATAAATCATCCTATCGCATAGGAGTCCTTTGTGGCCTAACACTTGCCAAAGCGTACCATCCAGAGTGGAAACCAGAACTGCTAGCTGGCGGGTATCCGCCGGTCAAAGAGGACAAATCATAATTTTCCAAAGAGGATTATCAAGCCGTCTTGAAGGAGACCCGGCATCATGCATGTGCCATCACCCGCATTATTGATTTGAGCACATACCAAGATCACTATGACGAGAAGAAGAGAAAAAACACTCTGAAGACCCAG